>VZUA01031470.1:52945-84706 GCA_013401035.1 Horornis vulcanius
GCTTTGAATGTCAGTAGTTCCTGATTGTATTTCCAGGTTTTAAGTAAAATGTGTAAAAGATACCTCACAGTACCCATTTTTTTTTAGAACACATTTCTTCTAAAAACTAAAGATGAAAACTTCAGAACTATGTCTTGGTTAAGTTTAAGTATTAGCATGCATATACCAACTTGCACTTTATCNTTAAAGTTTGCTGGATGCATATGTTTGAAGTTGTCAGCCTTCTGCATGCTTTGCATAATCCCAGTGCAGCACTAACTAACTTTGGAAACTAAACACTGTTCTTTGTTTGATTTCAGAGTGTCAGTAGTATACCGTGTCCTGTGACTGCAGTCAGAACTTTACCTACCTTAGAAGTTAAACAAGTAGAAAGGCCTTCAAGCAGAAGCAGAGATCCTCCTAGGGATGACGAAAAGGAAAAGAAAAGGAAAAAACATAAGAAGAGATCTCGGTCAAGATCTCGATCACCATTCAAGTATCATTCATCATCTAAGTCCAGGTCTAGATCACATTCAAAAGCAAAACACTCGCTTCCCACTGCCTATAGGACTGTCAGGCATTCAAGGTGGGTTTGGAAACCAAGCATATTCTTTGGTGTTCTGTGTGAGTTAACATGTAAAACATCTTTGCACTTCTTCCATTACATAAGTGTTTTTATTCCCATTGCAAAGGTTACAGTCACCTTCAATATGTAGCACATACAGATCAAATGTGGCAGGTCTTTTGAAAATAATTTTAGTGAAATAATGAACCATTTCTGATTACATAGTGCAAAACTTGTACTAGTAAATACTTTTTCCTGATGTTCTTTGAAATACCTAGTGATAATATGTAGGAATGTGATGATAGCAGGAAGAGAACTTGCTAATAAATCTGTGGCTGTTGCTGAAGCAAAGTAACTTAGACAATATTCAGATAAGAAATAGAGGTAGAGAGCTAGGTGGTTGAGCAGCAAAGCTTAGAAGAAAATAAAGCAGTTGAGTTACAAATGAAAAAATATGATGGATGAAATGCAGGAGAGAGATGACAGGAATCCAAGAAGAGTGAAAACAGAGGTGAAAGAGAGACCATGGAAGAATGTAGCCCAGTGCTGTTAACTCTGTACTTAATTATTAATGAGATTAAATACACTATGCTAATTATCCAGCTGTAAGATGCTGTATATTGTGTTTTACTGATACTATTAATTCTGCCAAAGATGTTTGGGTCTAGGCATGTTCAAAGTTTACTGTCTGTAAAATTTGTCATATCTGAATGCTCTACCACAGTGGAGCTACTGTGGTCAGTAAGAAGGGCTTTGAGGGTACATTCTGTGGATCAGGATACAGAGCACTGTAGCTACTTAAGTAGCTTGTAGTTCAAGCAAATTGTGCATATAAACACTGCCACAGCTGTAAAAGTATGTGATGCATGGAAAACCATGCACTGCTTCCTCTTTGTGTCTCTGCCTACGGCTCATGCCAAAGAGCTTCTGATGAAAGTGTGCCAAAACTTCTTTTAGTTTTCTTGCACTATTTTACTTAATGAAGTCTTAACTACACTAACAGGAGTGTTAACATGTTACAACTTACTTGTTTATACTTGATTTTTGAGTTTAAGAACAATACTTTGCTGCAGAAATCTCTGCTATTCAGAGATGCCAGGAATTAAATGAGCTCAAGTTGAGTTGAAACAATTGGTCTGACGTGCTGCTTATTTGATGACCTTTGACAATAAATTGTCATGACTTGCTGTGTCATGACCAAAAGTGATCAAGAGTAGGTAATCTGCAGGAGCTAATCTGTGTTTGCTGTCTTGAGTTTGCCTCCTGGCACAAACCAAATGACAAGCACATAACAGCATGAAAATCATGAATCACCACACCACCTGGTTAAATCTGGTTAGATATTTCCTTGATGAGCTGTTGAATTCAAAAACCTCAGAAGTCCAATAAGCTTGATGCTGGCTGGCTGAATTTTAAAATTACGCAGAAAAACAGCACCAGATTTTGCACTGAAAACATTTTGCATGTTTTAACTTCCTAAAAGTTAGACTGAACGGGAAACACCTTGTACAAGAAATGGTGATGATTGAAGGTGTGCTTTATTGAAGGTGTTTGCTATGCCTTAACATACTGTATTTGCAAATTTAGAGCTCTTCGTTCTGAAACAGAAAAATTGTAGGATAATCAAGGGCAAGAGGCTGATGCATAATCGTATCAGATACTGATGTGTTTTGATTCTCATGTTTAGGCAAAAATAGTACCTTGCCTTTGTAATTGCCAAAAAAAGGCAGGTGTTCTTGCCTAGCTAGAAGGTGTTACTGGGTTTTGTCTTTTTTATTATTATTACTTGTTTTTATACTAGTTGTTTCTGATAAAATCATTTCAGTGCGTTGTGTTGCTTCCTTCAAAGCTTGGCATGTTTCACATCTCTTTTCTCATCAGTTTTCCCTCGAACAGTATTCTTCAGCTTCACCTAGAATGGTGTTTTTTCCTAGCTTCCCAAAGCAGTGGATATTACAGCTTCCAGCTGAATGAATAGTTAGGTAAAGAGCCGTACCCTTTTGGAATAAAGTGCAAACTGTTTCTGGATGTTAATGTATTCATCTTGTATTAAATGGATGGCACTTAGAGACAGTCACTACTCAGTGGACAGTGATGCTAAATTACTTTGGAACAGCCCTATTTTGAGTGTCTGTGCACTATTTGAATGCCCCAGTCTAATGATCTATTGTTGCCTTATTTTAATTGTTCAAAATGTAGATTAAAAATCACCTTTACCATATAACCTACTGTGACAAGTTAATAAATAAAATGTGGGAAGTGTGGGTAAACACCGAAATTTGCAGTAACATTCTTTGCTCTTTATTCAAGGAATGTTCAGGATACTTTGCAAGGTCTTCTGTTTTGGTTTGTTATCTTATTATTTTTTTTCCAAAATACATATTGTGCTTAGAAATACTGCAAGTGAACTTGGCCGTGTACTTCTCTGTATGTCATTTTACATCGCTTGCGTATCATTTATTTTTGCCTTGTTAAAGGTGCTCTGCTACGTTTAAGAATAGTCTTTGGTGATAAGATACAATTTTGATACAGATTCATTTTTTATATTTTCTTATGAATCTTCAGCAGTAATAAAGTTGAAAAATTCTGTTCCAATAACATGAAGTTGATTCAGAGCATGTTATGCATATTCATTTCTCTGGTTAACAACCAAACCTATTTTACAGAAACAAGTTTTAAAAAACATAGCTATATAGACAATCCAGATAATATTGGCTTAACTGTGGCATGTGGTGTGCTAACAGCAGTTCTCTGTATAATTGCTTGTTATTTTCTGGAACAAAATTACTCCTGTAAAGCTCCTGGTATCACACAATTTTAGTTCTGTACCTATGCAACAGGTTAAACAAGCCACATACACACTAAACAGTGTCCCAAAGTTCTGTAAGGTACTGCAGAACAGACCTGTCAGTCCCAGAGAGAAAATTAGTTATTACAAGTAAGTACTTAATATCAAAGATGGGGCATATTTATTAAATCTGTCTTGGAAAACAGAGTTTTTGGTATCTTAGTAGTAAAGGTAGTAAATGCTGAGTCACTGTTTTTATTTCTCGTGGACTTCAACACACTGTTAAAGAATTGGGCGTGAGCTGTTGCTGGCAGTGGTGCCAGGTGTCAGGCCTGGGGTGGGCAGTGGGCTCTGCCAGCTCACGTGTTTAACTGTAAAGAACTGTTCGCCTCAATCTCTGTTTCCTATCCATAAATAAATCTCCTGGTGTGTGAGTGTGAGAGGAGATGAAGGGAAGCAGAAGCACTTGCTATATACCAAATGATTTAGTGATTTGCTTGGGTGAAATTTGGATGTTCATTTTGAGCTAGAGATGGAAAGTCTAAGCTTCTTTACAGTATTGCTGCTTTACTTTATATTGTTTGGTAATAGAGTAATACTAAGGCACATAATATATCCAGTTAATGAATTATTAGCAGTAGTTAGTGGTATATTTTATTAACAGGTTACTTTGGATATGGTTTACCTGTGTGAGAGTTTGTGTGAGACTTTTTGCCTCAGTATTAGGAATTTAGTAGGCTTGGAAGTAGCTGTTCTTTGCTAAAAAAGATTGTTTGGAGGTGGGGTTTTTTTCTCCTCCAAAAGTGATTTTCTTATTGCTGAGGCAGTGTCTAGTCATGTAATTTTAATTCCAATTTTATAATGAGACATGCCAGTCTTCATAACCCTTTGAACTTTTGGGACCTTTCTAAGCATAAGTCATAAAGGAATAAAATGCCTTCTGGAATTACAGTCTAATGAAAGTTATAATTTATATATTGCAGTAAAACTGATTAGCTGTTTTTTAATTGTTTGAAGCAAATGCCTAAAGTTCTTAGTATCTGGTGATTGGAAGAATGCTGTAGAACAATAAATGTCAGTTCATAAAAAATGAAGCTAATGTCTTTTTCTTTCTGATTGTTTGGACTTTTTTTAGGCTGGTCCATACAGGCGTGTTTCACTAAGGTTCAGCTTTTGGTTAAGGGACTAAGCCTTTTCAGGATTCTAGTTAATACCAAAACTAGGACATTTTAGTCTGAATATGAAGTGTGTGCCTCCATATCACAGACTCACAGCATCCACAGCGAGACTGAGCATGGAGCCGAGTCTGAGCAGCTCATCAGTGGCAGCAGCAACAGAGTGGAAAAATTATCAGGCAACTTGGGCAATGAAAAGATTTGACTGCTGGAGCTCTTTTGAGGGAAATCCTGGTAAAATGTCAAGGTGTCTGACTGAACCCAAGTTTTATAATCTGTTGGTTTTTTCCTTTTATTTTGTCCTGAATGGCTTGGTAAAGATCAGACTTCTAAATGTCAAAGCAGTTAATTTGCAACAGTTATCTGCCATTGCGATACTTTCTTTTCAGTTGGGCTTTTTTGTTGTAGGTGTAACAGAAATGGCTCAGGACTTTGTAGGTGTGTATATGTTATCTATATTGTATGAACCTGAAGATCCCTGATCTTAACTGGGCTTGCTTTCTATTTTCCCTTCTTGATCTCCTTCTCACTTTTCTAGGAAAAATATTTCAAGTCAAAGTTCTAGTGCCAAACAACACTGATAATGGGTTGTTGGTCACTTACACTGGTGAAAGTATTGGCTGTGCTAGGATTATTCTGTACCATCCGGTAGATTTCCTGGACTTGTCAGATCGGCACTGCATCAAGAACGTGTATTTATCTCTGTGAGGTAGCAGTTATAAAAACACACCACTAATTTGGGAAGACAAGGTCAGGCCTGCCAATCCCAGGCTTTGCGCAAATTGGATTTCTACATACCAAGTTCAGTAAACTGTGTGGCCACAAAAGATGGCTGGATTAAAAGAAAAATTTTCCATCAAATAATACAGAAATTTTCATAGCAGACAAGACCAAAAAATAATTCCTTTTTATATTTGGGATGGAAAAGTAATGGATAACTTCATCTCAAATGTCTTGGATAGGCAAGAAATTTTTATGTAGCTGACAAGTCTTGGAGCCTAAATGCATCATGTTGGTATAAAATAGGTGTTTGAAAGATGGCGTGTTTGTATTTGGTGAAGCACAATTCCGCTGAAGTAAAAGTTTTGAAATAAGTAAAAAAAAGCGAACTTTTGAATATTTTTTCTCTGCTCAGGTCACGATCAAGGTCACCGCGAAGAAGGGCTCACACACCAGAACGGCGGAGAGACGAGAGAAGCGTTCCCACAGCGTATCGCATCAGCAACAGTCCTGGGAACAGCAGGAAACGGCCCCGCTCCAAGTAAGGGCTCCTGGTCTCGGGCAGCGGGGTCCTGGCATCCTGTCAGACTTCATGCCTGATGTCTTGTAGGCTCCTTTGCTAGAACTTAACCTTTGTATATTCTGGAGGTTTATTTTGATAGAATTTTTTTTTTTTTAGGGGAAAAAAAAAAATGGATGCACTTGTTGTTGCCTGTTCTTGCATGTGTTTGAACAGCAGCTGTCCAGTCAAAGTGGTGGATGTGAATACACTGCTGTCTGCTGGCCATGAGAGTTGAGATTTCACTGGGAGTTTCATATTTCCCTCTTGTTGGTTCATTTTCTCATGCTGTGCTTGTGCAATCTGTATGACCTCTGCAAAGGTTATAGTGCAACTGTGATGTCAACTTGCTTGACCTTGCATCATATCTGCATAAATAAGGGCAACTCTGATTTAGCAAAAAGGTATTTTGCAGTTATTTTACTGGCATATTGGAATGTGAAGTATGAATCGAGGTGTCATTTTGAGAGCACCCTGCATATAGTCTCTCTTTAACTATTATAATCAAAATGGCATTTAGTCTTCAACTTCTTACTCCATATGTCTTGTGGAATAAGAAAGAAAGAGATCACTTTCAGATTAATTAAAAAAATTCTATTGTTTCTTATGACAGCATCTCTTGATAGCCTGTCATTAATTGATGTGTGATAGGTATAATTGAGAACTTCCTAAGTATACGTCAACTGATTTAGTTTTTAACATTCGTCAAATGAAGGTAATAGAGGCTTCTGTGGAATTCATGCAAATTTTGTTAAGCAGAAGAGATATATAAGCTTAAAATGTTTGTTTTCCTATAAACGCACAAAAGAATAATTTTTCACATCCCTATGCTGTTTTTAATGCTGTGTTGGTGAGTCTGCTGCTTGACCATTTGGCATTTTAAACTATAAAGTATTTTTAGAATTGTGCCACTCCAAGTTGTAAATTATAATGGCAATTGTGAAACAAACTACATTCCTCTGTGAATAATATAGCTTATATAGGTCAAAATTTTAAACTGTTATGCCTCAAACAGGAAAGCAGAAAGTGGCGCAGTAAAATATGGCAGTAAGTACAGAAGATGTAGACTGAAGGAGGAGTATTGTAGTTAAACATAGATATTTTGCGGCTCTGATTGCAGAAATCAAATCAAAAACTGTTTCAGCCCTAACATGTTAAATTTTCAAGTAAAAATATGATGGACCAGCTTCCCTGCTCAGTTATGGAACAGATTCTTCATCATTCAGCTGTTCTATTTGTTCATCACAATCTGAGATGAAAAACAGAGAAAAAGCTTAGAGTAAAATACTTTTCTTGCATGACAAATGTTTGCCAAGATTTTCAGGATTTAAATATGAAATCTCTTCACAGCTTGGTTTCATGATGATGTTTTAAGAAACTAAGCAATTAAAGTACATAGCTAGTCAAAGAATAATTGACTTTGTAGCTGATGGTTTTGTGTAGTCATGAAAATGTTAGAGGCTGTGGGTTTTTTGTCTGCCACTTTATCATTATTTATGCAAGAAAAGCGTAAGGAAGTTTTGCAATTTTAAGTCTTGAATGTTAAATTCTATATTAAAAAATGTGGGGTAAATTCTAAGCATCAGAGTTGTATGCTGTTTATATGGAAATTCAATGTGTTACAGCATAGCACATTTTAAAGTAGAAAATTCCCATGAAAAAATTGAAGTAAAGGACTGAATAATGTGATATTTAAAAGGTGGCTAAAAGTTTAAGGGTTTTTAAGATGTTCTAGAAGCTTCAACAACATTCTTCTGAATGGACTTCTATGAGTGCATACTAGAGAGAGATGCCTGCAGTGATGTATTACCTACCTCTAATTAAGGCATTACTCTAGTTATTCTAATTATAGTAATATGAATACTAGTATGTAAATCATACAGACATAAGTTCATAACCAGGTAAAAATTTTGATAGTTTCATTTTTAATATATTAATAATTGAATTCTCTTTGAGCTTAATATTGCCTATGAGGTGACTGTCTCTGTTCCCTTCTGTCAGTAATGAACACATGGGGTACCCATAAGTCCTTTGTTTCAGCTTTCATACTGACAAACCTTTGTGGATCTAATTTCCAGGTCGCAAAGACTTAGGCACGCTGCTAGGTCCAGATTAGTCTGAGTGCAATACAACAGCTCATTTAAAATTTTGATCTTGTGGTTTGTTGCATTGCAGGTTGGATCACAAGGAAAGAGCTTTTCTCTTTTAAAAACTGTGGGTTTGCCTTGTAGATATTTTACACAGCCATAATTCCATGTTTGGTTTATTTTATGAGCTAGGAAAATTGTCAGGAATATAAACTCTTATATCTCTTTTTGCATTCTAAGTGTCTGGTGTTGTTTGGGAAGGAACTTCCCTCTAGGAAAGTTATTCTGCAAATCTCCAATGAAAGGCTTTCTGTTGTCATCCTGCAAACGGTCAAACACTGGCCAATTATTGCTGTGCACCCATGAAGTAGCATTCCAAGTGAGAACCTCAGGAACCGGTAGTTGCATAATATAATATATTAAAAAGAGCTTCTGAGAAAGTATTTTGTACAACCGTAAACGTGTGGTATTGGGTAAGACTAATGCTTGCTGAATGCAAGAGAAACATCCTGTGGAAGAGGGTACAAGAGGGTACATAAGCTTTCAGAAGTGTGAAAAGTAACTTCAGCTTAGCTAGTTCAATATTGCTTTAAATATTCTTTAATAAAATATTTTCTTCTCACAGAAGTCCCCATGAAAAGAAGAAGAAGAGGCGGTCTAGATCACGTACTAAATCCAGAGCTAGGTCTCCCTCACCATCCATGTCACCAGGCAAACCATCCACACACAAAAACTCTGTACATTCAACTAGTGTCTCTCCTGTGGAGAGCAGGGAATCCAGCCAGGAACGCTCCAGGTACTGTGCTTCTGTTCCTGTCATACTGTCAGCAGTGCTGCGGTCTCTTGACTGTCAGGGTGTCTGTGACCAGAGTCATGGGCTGAGGAGCTGTGTGTGTGTGCAATGTGTGCTTATCAAAAGTAAAAGTCACTGGGAGCACAGCACTATCTGCATCCGTCTGATTAAGGTGTTGGATCTCTTTTGCTTTCTGGAGTAAACATCTCAACCTACTCTAACAGGAAAACTGGTGCAGAAAATTCTGCAACCTATTTCTAGGTTGGAAATTGGAAGCTCATGAAATGGGATAACTCTTTGAAGTAGAACTTCAATAGAGTGGTTTGAATTGTAATGTGTGTCAAGACTCATGATTAAATTATTTCTAGAATATAGAATACTCCTGTTAAAAATTCTCAGGCTGCTGTTCAGATTTGTCTGAGCAGTTGTATAAGTGATTTTTCTGACCCTGACTTACATCCTCTGTTTGACTGAGAGAACTGTTGACTAACATACGAGAGGCATGCGCAATAAAACACAAATCAAGATGGTGAGTGAAATGCATTTTCAAAATTTTACTATAAATTTCTGATTTTATTTTTTAGGGGAGTTTCTCAGGAAAAAGATGGCCAAATCTCTTCAGCAATTGTTTCGTCAGTGCAGAGTAAAATCACTCAGGTACAAATAGGCAAATTCAGAGTATGTTGCCTAATTAATTATGTCCAGCATATTGTTTTCTTCTCTTCCCACCTTGGGCAATTCTGAACTTCACGTATGATGTAGACACATGCTCACTGTCTTTCTTAATCTGTTTGCTTATGGAGACTATAATTTTGTTGCTTCTCCGGTGCTGTCCTTTCAATTTTAATCAAGCCAGGTTAGGTCATTGGTGTATGCATTTTTGGGTTAAATCTTGCTAATGGCATAACATTTCCTAGTTTAATATTAGACTGCTTGTTTGAAGTGCAGCTGTAAGAGGAGGAATGATTACTGTATCAGAATACAGTTCTTGTTTGCTATTTGTAAAAAGCAAAAAGTAGGAATGAAACTTACATGAATCCGCAAGGTATTTCCCAACACAGATAAGTTTAGCATCTCTTCATCAATAAGAGCCCCAAAAAATGGAATTTAACTAATTCTTAGGTTGTTGTGCTGCCATTGTGCCAGCTGACCCTAACCAAGTCAGTATATTTTCTCATTCAGATCCTTCCATCTGTAAAGCAAAAGGAATATGATGCTAAATTCCCCTCTGGGGTGTTTTGAGAACTTCAGATGCAAAATGCTTTAAAAGCACTAAGGAATTTATTTATATTGCATTTGTGAACAAATGTTTAAGTAGCTCTGATGCATTACTGACACACACTTTTTATTTTGTCATAATTTTGTTGCAATCCACTTATATAATGCTGCTTACATGAATTTTCATTTCTTTTTTGTAATGCTGTTCCAACAGGATGCTCAGACAAGACTGAGAGTCTGTTTGGTTTCACAGTTACTCTGTCATATGAGAAAATGCCTCTGCTGTGTAAATTTTTCAGATTTACAAAGCAAGAAAAAAGTCTTTCTATTTTAGAGTAATTGTTACATTCTTTTCTTACCCTCTCTCTCTCTCTTTTTTTCGCTCTCTCTTTTTCGCTCTCTCTTTTTCCTCTTTTCTCTTTCCCTTTTCTTTTTCTCCTCTTTTCTCTTTCTCCTCTTTTCAACCTCCAGTGGTTAGAAATTGTGTGTTCATTACAGGATTTCTTTGAAGATATGGTCATAGTTTTTCCATTTCAACTGATGTGATTTCTGTACTTCGTTGTATAGAAACTGCTTGAAATATTTATGCTGAGCACTTTGTTGCATTTTGGTAAAACAAGACTTGAGTTGCTGTCATAGGAACTTTCTCCTAATTATTTGACTCATTTAGCCTAGGAACTAAACATTTGATGGTCATGACTCCAAGTATCCCTTGTGACTGGAGTGCACACTAACCCTTTCATGTGGGTTTTTGCAGCCATGTGTTTTAGTTCTGTTCAAAGCTCAGACATGTCTGATCATTTTCCTTTTATTTTCTACAGGATCTTATGGCCAAAGTGAGAGCAATGCTTGCAGCTTCCAAAAATATCCAAACCAGTGCCTCCTGAGACCTATTGGAAGTGACCATCAAGAAATTGTGTGAAAAGAACAATTGGAAAAGAACTGCCTCATCTCAATTGTACAGCTGAGCTTGGCTCACTTGGTTCACAACTCGCCTAATTTACCAGAGCTCAAAAAGCTAAAACCTACCTTTCTGTACAGAAGCATCTCCTTGAAATTTCATTAAATTTTTTCAGCCAGAATATCTTTGAAAAGTTTTTGGGTTTTGTAAATTGGTTTTTTTGACTAATTCTTCAATAACATTTTATGATCAGCAGTCTATATGTGTATATTTGTAAATACTATGTTTCTGTGAAAAGTATTACACAATAATAAAGAAGGAAACACCTTTCATTAGCTAGAGTTTTTGTGGAGTCCTTAATTGTTTACAGTTGGGTTTTGTTACAAATTAATGGGGTTTTTGTTTATTATTTTCTGCTTTTTAATTTGACAGTTGTCTTGCCTGCTGACCACCTTAAGCTGAGGAATACTGTTTATCTTCCTTCATGCACAGGATGATCTCAGAAGAATGCTTGTTTACTTGGATGTCAGTAGTAGACAGTTTTTGAACAAGGGATGTGATTTTCTGTACATGAGTTAGAAAGATCTGCGAGCCTTCATGTGAAGAGTTGACCCTTTGAAGTCAATAATTAATGGTTAGTAGCCCCATTGTCTTAGTGTACCTTGGTCTCTCTATTTAGGTACAGAAAAGAGGGTATTTTTGGACATTCATCAGGTGTCCTGTATAGAAATTCAGCATTTTTCTGATTTAACATCTTTCATACAGCTGGAAAAGATATTTATAAACTTGTGTTTTACTGACATAGGCCTATTAACTTTTTTCAGAAAGTTTGTGGCCTCAGTAAAATTGCGTATTTGTTTATTATTAAATGGCATTTTTATACAGTCTTTATTTTTTACTGAGGTTTGTTTGCATTTAGCACTCTCTCATGGGGAGCTATATTCTCTAAAAAGTAGTAGTGTTTTCATTATGCTATTTTTTTTCTCTTTCCAGCCAGAATGGACATTTTTAGCATATTGAAAGGGCTTGAACTGCTTTACCAGAATAATTTCACATTTGGAAAACCATGTTGATTTTTTTGGTCTCTTTGCAGGCACTGGCTGTGTTGTAACTACTTGTAAATACAGCATGGAGCTTGTGATACAGTGAGTGCAATTTCAGGTGTCTGCTATATCAGGACAATGTGTGACCAGTATCAGGAAAGTGTCTTAAAAACTTCAAATTGGGAAATTTTTAAATGTCTGTTTTCCAGGTATGAATTTGCAGCACAATTCCTAAGCATCTGGGACCATGGGTCTGCTTCTGGATCAGATGGCCCCTCACAGCCCAACTGCCATCTACAAAACTGTATGTACTCAATTCCTTGCCATGTTTCCATGCACCAGTGGGCCTAAAAAGGCCCTGGATCACCTGGCTGTATTGCCAGATTTTTTTTTTCTGGTGAGAAATATGCAAGATTGCTGCAACAGAGGGTTAAAAAATCAGAGGCATTCAGCTGAAGGAAGGCAGGCTCTTGAGTAGCCATGAGGAAAGCACTGTGGCAGCTCTCGAGTTGTCAGCAACTAGTTTTGGTTTTCCAAATTTTTTTTTCCATTTGTGATTTAAATGCAAATACGTTCTGAATATCTTGTTTGCTTTTAGACAAATCCTTTCAGTACAGAAGTGTATTACATACAAAAGGAAAAGCTTTATTGGAGCATTTGGTTGGAAACTAAAATCTGCCTGCACACTGATGAGCTTTTGGTCTTTTTGTTAGCAGCTGGAGTGGTATTGCTGTTGTTACTCTGTTTGAATCATCAAAGGATTCCCGATAAATCTTGATGCAAACCATATCTTTGCTTTTTGCCTTAATTTTCCCTGCTCTGGATTACACAGAAGGTGTATTCACCCTACTGCATTTTGTGAAATCTTAAAGCAAGTTGTGAGCGTTTATAACAAATCCACTTTTACCTTTCAGGATACTTGAAACTTCCCTGGTATTAATATCTTTAATTTGGCTGAAGATGATAATCTCTTGGCAACAATTAATCCTGAACATGCAACATGACAAACATTTATAAAAAACTCTGCCAGACCATGGTGATAATCTGCTGTCTCTGGCTTGCTGCCATGTTTTCCTCTGGAGATGTGCTAGGACTTTTCTCTGATAAGGACAAAATGGCTCCGCATGCAATGGTTGCCTGCTGACAAACTCATTTTTCTCTTTACACTGAGTGTTAAACTGATGATCTCTGCATAGGAAGTGAGATGAGTTCTTGTTGATACTCGACAGTGTTACAGATACAGCTGCCTGCTCGGGTAAAAGCAATCCCAGTATGCAAGGCTGGAGGAAGGCAGGTGCTGATCTCCCCAGACAGTACAGAGGGGCAGATAGGGCCTCACTGCAGGGAAATTGGTATTATCTGGGGATTTCAGATTTTTTCTTTTCCTGTAAAATAAATTCTAAGAATGTATTTTTCCAAGGAGAAGTTCCATATATGCTTACATTTCCTCTATTAAAACATAGGAGGATTTGGAGTTTCTCATTTCAAAATGCAATCCAAAGATGTGTATCTGTAATATTATTTATTAGGATATGGCACCTAGGGTGATTGTGACACTTTCAGTTAAATTAGTGGCTTGTTATAACAGCTTTAGTCCTCCAAAAATACTAAAGCTTGGAAAAAACCTACCCTTAACAGATCAAGAAATAGGTCAGAGGGTTTGCTGTAACAAGAAAGGAAACAAAATCTGAACCTTAACTCCTCCATTCTGAAATTCTAATTTATTTTAGGAAAACTTCATATTGTAAGGACTGATGGACCAGTTTACTCAGTTTAATCATGAGTTGTGAAAGCCTCTGAGTTTGTAAGTTAATAGTTTTCTTGGAATTGCCATTGCAAGCAATAGATGATCTTGTGTGGCTCCCTTCTCTGTTGGGATTTGCACTGATCCTGAGAGCTGTGCTGCTGTTTATCAGTGGGGAGGTATTTCCAGCTCATCTTTGTTCTCTCTGTCAGGGCCCTGGATGCGGGAATAGACCTTAATAGTCCTGATCAGATTCTGTGAGACCTTCAGCCAGTGATCCCAGCCAGTGATTCACACAGGGCTGTGCTCAGGCTGGGGAGGTCCCTGCCCTGGACCTGCCTTGCTGTGCTGAGCTCCCAGCTCCCTCCTGCAGGGACCTCATGCTCTGTGACCCTTGTTGCTCCAGTCTAATTCACTGGCTGCTCTCACTGTCCACTGGGGGTCTGTTTGCCTCACTTGCGTATCCTCGGTGAAGCTGTCCCCATGTCGTTGGACTAGCTTTGCAGGGATATGTTAAGTCCCAAGCTGAATGCCCTGTGTCTTACCAAAACAGGCAAAAGAAATTGTCTGGACAAAACCAGTAAACTTAAGTAGCTTTATTGAACTCATTCTCCTTCATAAAAGTTATATTTAAAAATAATAGCCAGTGTAATCTGGGAAATCTCTTAGCTGAGTACTGCAGCTTCGTGATCCAGTTAAAACACTCCCTGAATCCACACACCCTACTGCAAAAATTTCCTATGCTTTAAACCTTTGTACATCATGTAACAATTTGTCTTCAGGTACATCTTCTATTTGTACTTCTGAAATAGGTGTAAGCTTGCCTGACATTTTTTTGATCAGGAAATGGTATAAATTGACACCCTCAAGCTGTCACTGCACACAGAAACACTGAGATGTGTATCTATTAATTCTGCAGAAGGAGCACATTAAATTCCCACTGTTCATAATCTCCTGTTGGAACCAATATTGGCTAATGACCTTAATGGTATCACACTTGACAAAAATTAAACACATCTTTCATCCTTTCCTAAAGCTATTTCTGTTTAAAAGCATTATAGATAAGGAGACAAAATTGACAAAAAGTGATATTATGTGTTGAATTTAAGAGAATACAGTAAAAATAAGTGAGCTATGCTATCAAATCTGATGGAGGTTGTCCAGTGTTTCTTCAGTGACAAAAAGTCACTCACTGAAATCTGACAACCAAATGGTTTTGATGACACCGTGATAGTTTTTTGAGCTTGGGCACAATAAGAGGTGCTGAAAAGCTGTTGTTCTCATACTGTGACAGTGAAAATTTGCTGGATTTTAACACCAGTGCAACTTTGCCAACAGATGAAGTCTTACGTCTTCAGAGTCAGAAGCAACTCTGTTTTTTCTTCCCAGGACAATGACTAATTTACATGGAGCTGTGGAAAATAGGCAGTATGCAATCAGACTTTCTTTACAGAAATGATGGAACTACTGGCTTTCAGAGTCATTGCACTTGCTTCCTCTTTCTGAAAGTCCTCCCAGTCTAAGGCAGAGGTTCTGATTTAGGAGAGGTAGGAATATGCTTTCTGTAACAACTGAGTTAGGTAGGTCCTTTTTTTGGCAAGGGCGAACCATTTGAATGCTATTTAGTACGCAGGGGGTTGGTTTAATTGTCTGTGTCTCTATCTGAAGCAAGAAGCAGTTTAGTCTTGGTATGGGTAAGTGGTGACATCTCACAGAGAGACACAAATAGAGCTATGGACAATGTGCATGGGTGAGAGACCTCTGCTCTCTGGACTGGCTGCTCACCAGGAGACAGGGCAATACTCAGATTCCCCAGCTGCACAGTTTCAACTTGCTTTCTTAACTGCATCCAGTGTGCTTAAATGTCCTTGAAATTTAGGCTTTGTATCTTGCTAACCTCAGTATTCCCTTGTGACAGTGCAGAAGAGCACTAACGTGGTGATGTTATTCAAGCCACAAGCAAGCATAAGATATTAACTATTTTATAAAGAAAGAATAGTTTGCCTTTATGCTTTAAGAATATGCATACACTAAATAATACTGTTTGTCCATAAATAAGATTTATGTTGTGGAAAATTTCCTTCCATAAGTGGCCTGTTTGCCAGTGTTCTGTAGCTGCGCCTCAAAGTAATGCACTTGGCTGCTGTTTCTCATGTTATCCCTTCCCCTTTCACCTTGCTGAAGATTCTCAAAAACATTTGTCTAAGTCTGGAAAAATCAACAAGTTTGGGCAATCACCAATTGACTTGATGCTCAAGGAAATACATTCTTGGTCCTTTAACATGCTGGTGGCCGAGTTATCTCCATACAGTCTCTAATTTCTTGTTCTGTTGGTGAGTGGAGCTCTGATGGATGAAAGCAACGAGTCCCCAGAAGCCTCTAAGTAATTTTTTAATTGTGGTACATGCATTCTGCTTGGCTACTGACTCACGTATGACTGGACCAGCTTGTTCCATTTAAAGTAGTACCCTATCCTGAATTTCTGTGTTTCTAATGAGTACCGCAAAGCTCAGTTCTAACTCTGAACCTGACAGCTGCAAAATGCAGTTTTTCAAGGTGTTTCATCATCTGAACACTAGAACTTTCAAGACCAAAGTTTTACAGCTTTTAGCCCTTTGCTAGTAATGAGTTTTACACCACAATAAAAGCTTCAGCAATGTAGGTTCTATCTGCAGTTTCTGTAAAGTCACTGAAGACTCTCTGATTTCATTTGGGCATTGTCAGCAGCACAAAAGCATCTTCTCAACAGTCTTCTATAAATGACCTGTCACCTTAAGAAATAGCTTCCCATTACTTGTTCTTACATAGTTACTTTTCTACCCATATCACATAGTTTGAGTTCAGCCAAAATCTAGTTCACTTCGTTACAAAAACCTCTCCATACACTGTCTATTGCCTGGACAAAAATTAACATTGGGGAGGTTGTGCAGAACCTCCTTGAAAATGCCTGATCTTTGCATTGGGCTCTTTCAAAATGAGGTCTTTCAAAAAAGCCTTCCAAATCCTTCTGTCCATACCACAGAGCCCAGGACAATGAATGATCTGCCAATAAATAATAATGACATGTGAATCATACTTCCTTTTCTCCGCCTTCTTAGAGGGGAGGGCTATTTCAGTGTTCAGCATGTAGCTGGACTCTCTGGAAAGCATTCCGGATGATCACTCAACATGTCAAATGATGCTGTGTAGAGGTGGCTGCTTGCTGGAAGGCAGCTGTAATTTGAGTTCCATATCTGGGTTTGTTAGGCATTGCTTCAGATAATGGCAGGAAGAGAGGGAAGTGTTCCTTATTTACCAGTCAAAGCAGCATGAAAATAAGGTTAAGTAATGCCCGTTGGGGATGAGGCCATTCACTGCCTGCCCAGGGCTGGGGAGGAGAGGTTGTGGTGCTGTCCTGCTGTAAAGATAAATTGTACAAGATCTTGCCTCTGTTTGCTGCCCTGCTCTGACACATCTGCTCTTCATTCTGGTACTGAGCTCTTACTGATTCATGGGAAAATAACTTCAGGACTGCTTTCAGAAAGCAGTGCTGACAACTGAAAGATTAAGGAGATTTAATTCTTTTAAGAGAATAGGGACAGCTATGGGTTAAATCTTAAAAGTGCATAGGTCTGGTTCAAGTGTGACTGTAACCACAAGTACCTGGAACCCTGGTTTTTGGAAGAAAATAAAACAGATTGTGATATAAAATTTTTCTCTCAGAGAAGTCAGCAACCTGCAAATGGAGAGGAAGTGAGCCCCATGACCAGCAAATGAAATTGATTGTGTTTTATTCTATCAACCATTGATGTCCTGAAATAACAAGGAAAAATGCTATAAACAGTGCTGTATTGAAACACTGAATCACTGAACCTAACTTTCTTTTTAATTGGGCTGTCTAAAGGATGAGCATCTGCAGTGTCTCGAAGTGCTCATGAAAACTCAAAAAGGAGAAAATGAATATATTAAGCAGCTAATTTGTAGCATGATGCCAGTCTGCCCTTTCGATTCTCACTATCAACAGAAACCATAACAGGCTAATTTCTTGCTGTAAAGTGTTAATTTTTATTTTTACATGTGAATCTCATGCTGCATGGACTGGGAAACAGGGAGAGGGGCTGGTGCTGTCAGTGAAAATAATAATTTCATTCCCTTGGAGTAGCACTGAAAGATGTTCTGCAGAAATGCTTACCCTCACCAAAGGGAAGGCAAAGGCTCTCTGCTGCTGCAGAAAAAGTGGAGGGATTTGCCTTTTCTATGTAGTATTATAAATTATATTGCTTGGAGTTTTCGTAACAAAACTTGGTGAGAAAGAGGAGCTCCAAATTTCACAATCTACTGTTATCTTTATTGACCCATTTCATAACAAAAGCTTGATTGGAGGGGGACACAGGTTCCCACCTGCAGGCTCAAGGGAGTTGCTGCTGTCGAGAACTGGAGAGTCCTGTGAGTGCTTCCCCCCATGTCCCCTTCCTGCAGGCTGTCACTTCTTACTGTAGGACACGCAATGAACACACAGACGCTGTTAGCTTAGGAAAGAAAGAAAAAGGACAGTTTATTTTGTTACTTCAGTTTATATAGATTTTGGACAATGACCATGGATTGGAGAATAAGGTTGCCACCTCTTCAACCACACTGGTCAAACTAGAAGTCCATCAAGTTTCTCCTCTCCAAAAGAGGAATGTCAACAGCAGCAAAGCATTAGATAAACATTCTTTTTGTTTACACAAAAGTGCATGAGAAACTTTGAGAATCTGACTCCAAATATAAAAAACATTTCAGAAAGCTGAGAAAATTGTAACAGATCAGAACGACAGTCACTGACCTGTTGGCTTGCAGAGAGAGAGAAGCTCAGCTGTCTGTGTCCTTCAGCCTACATTCTCCATGGATGAAGGAAGACATGAAGTCAGTGTGTCCTTGTGGGTGTGCTGCTCCTGGCTGGAAGGATTCTTGTGAGGCCACAGGCAAAAAAAGGAATGCAAAAATTACAAGGCACAAAGAAGGGTTGTTTATTGGTTGCTGTTGCTTCTGTGTTGGCCGCTACAAAATTTAGAAGTATTTCAGCTTTTTGAGTCAAAGCAAAAAGAAAAAATAACAAAGCAGTCCTCCCACAACTAAAATATAACCTGAACGCTGTCAGCACACAGCTCTGCTGTCTGCAAATGCTTCTGGTCAGAGAGATTTGCAATTGTTTTAGAAATCTGTGTTACAGCTTAAGTTTTAATATATATTCATTACAATTTTTATCTGGGCACAGTTTAGCCTAGCATTGTAAATGTTACTAGCTGCTGGCTTTAATTGTCAGGATTTGTACAAAAATATTGCTATTTCACCAATTAAACTCTGTCCAAGTGCACAGCATCAGGCCTTGGGCACTTGTGCTAATTGCACTGAGCTTTCTACCTCTGTGTTAGTTTATTTGGTAAATATTATCAAAAGGCTTTGATAATTAGCAACTGTTCACAAAATGTGCTTGTCATCTGTCAGACTGCATGTTTTCTGACCAGGAGGTTGAAGTGTTATTCCTTATAACAGCATATTAACATGCCAAGCAGGGCAACTGAAAGTGGGAAAAATGAAGCTGAAGATTTTGGAACTCTAGAAGTAAAGCAGAACCTTGGCATAGCCAGAGCACTGGGCTGGGTCTGGGTGGCCGTGTGTTCAGATCTCATCTCTCCAGGTGTGTCCTTATGTGATGTATGGATCACTTTAGTTCTGGGTAAGAAAAATCAAGGTAATTTCACTTCTTTGCTTTGTTCAGTGGTGCAGAATCAAGAGCTTAAGGGCAGTGTGTTGTTTCTGGGACCTTTGAGCTTAGCTCAAAGAAGAAAAGTTTAAACTGAGACCAAGAAAGATAGTAAGATGTGATGCTGGGGTGTAATGTATGGTTGCAGATTGCTACTCAGCTCTGAAGCCATATATTTGTTTTACTGTGCAATAAGGTTAAAAACTGTAGACCACACTGGAATGCAAGTACAATCCTACACCGAGGTGTCTGCACCCCTGTTGTGTGATCACAACCTTCTGCATACACAGTGTTTGATAACAAATGCACTTTCTGGAATGCAGATGGGGACTGAGGTTTCCCAGCGCCAGAGATTCTGTGTAAAACTTCTCTAACTTTTTCTGGAGCTTAGCTTACCCAATTTTCAGCTGTATCCTACCACTAGAACTGCCTTTGGACTTATTTTTAAATAGATTAAATTCTTGGCTTTTGAAATCTGAACAGCAAATGCACATAATATGGCACAGCACTTTTCTTTGGCTCTGCATCTTAAATCCCTTCACATAGATAAGGAAATGAGTTAATACTTCGTTTAATAAAACAAGCTCAGTGATCATGGATGATGAAACTTCTTCTGCCTGATTCCTTCTGATCTGTGTGTGCCTTTTCTTCTTCCCAACACCACGAGCGCTGAAGACTTCCTTGACTGATGGGTTAATTCAGGACATCTTGGCGATAGGTAGGGAAGATAACTATTGACTTAACAGATGGTGGTGGTTAATGTGAACCAAAAAGATGAATGCATAGCTAAAAATGACATCTCAGATCTTGAAACATGGAGTTTTCTGGGCTGTAAATAGTGTCTATTTAATAAAAAAAAAAAGAAAGTGAAAGCTCAACCTTAGTAATCATTCTTTCTTCAGCAGCAATCAGTCTGTGCTGGGATATTTTTATAATCCTACCTCTTGATCTTCTGAGGAGTTGTTGTGTTTGAAATTATTTCAAAGGAAGATGGAAGAAAAAGCAAGATCGTCTTTGCACAAGAGTTTTTTTTATCACCTAAATATATTCATTATAGAAATATCACCCTCAAAAGAAGTAAAGATCATTCCCAGCATCCTGGGCTGCTGTTTTTCTGCTCCATCTGCCAGAAGTCTTGCAGCTGGCACAATTCATTAATTCTGTTCAACTTGTGTTCTCTCAAACCAGCAATGAATTTGATAATCAGCATGCTGGGCTTTAAACATACGGTTTTCTTTTTATTCTGAGGTGCTCGCTGGGGAACACAACGGCTTTTTCCAAGGCTTTTTCTGGAGAGACACAGCTGCATATGGATGGTATGATGGAATCTCCATCTCCTGGGCAGTAAACTGGTTAGTGCTGGAGCTTGTTGGAATATGGCTCAGCGTTTAGCCATTATTATGAATGTCAGCACCATATCTCTGCTTGTACCCCAAGCTGCAGGGCCACCAGGAAAGTCAGCATGAGCAACAGTGCTCTGTTTTTGCAGACTCTTGAGTCATAAGAAGCCTGTTAACATCCAGAAATCTGATACTGGGAGGTACTGGTCCTAAGTGGTGATAAAAGGAGGTGGTGCTATGCTTGAGACACCTTTTGAGCAATGAATTTGAGTGTCCCAGCTCTGTTCTTGGCTACTCAGTTTGAATTTTGTTGATCAAGTAGTACTAAGAAGGTACCAGTTCTATAACCTTCTTGAAGGGAAAACCCTACACTTGCTAAGATAGCCTACAGCAGACAGGGAAAGAGATCAAAAGGAGGGAACACAGGGAACACAGACAGGGGTGCAGCGATGAGGAAAAGTTACAGGGACGGTGTGATCAGGAATAGGGAAACGTGAGAAATCCAAGGAGAAAAAAGCATTGCTAGGGAAGAGCTTATATAAATTTTCATGGATGCAAGAGTGGATATATATAAACAGGAAAATAAAGGTAGTGACGACTGTCCCCATAGCACTTTATACCATTGTTACAACCTTCAAAAGCTTACTGCCTGCCTGTTCTTACTCTTCTGAAAATTAACTGTTTTCTGACAAAGCTCTTTATATACATAATTCATGTAAATTCAGGAGGCTGTGCTTATTTTACTCTTGTAGATCTTTCTGGAACTCTCCAGCAACATCTATTTATCAGGTCCAAAACAAAATTTTGTTTTTCCCTCTCCTTGACGAAAAGCGATCAGTAGGTGCCAGTGTTCAGAATCTGATGTTCTCAGGACCCCGTTGTTCTGTCACATTCTTGACAGCTTTCAGTGAGTGACAAATGGCTACCACCTTCATATCCACACGTGTGTGATATTAACAGCAGATCTGGTGACCCTCACATCTTCTTTCAATGTGTCTCTCTAGAATTGAAGCAATATACATAATTTTTCTGGGAGAGATAACACAAGTGACTCTGTGGAGAAATCCACCCACTCCCCTGTAGAAATACTGCTGGTAAAGTCACACAGGCTGACGAACTGAGAGCAGTGTGCCAGGACAGGAGCCTGATTCAGTGGCTTAAGCATTCTCCAAATGCTTTTCTCTGAGCAAAGCCAAAGACAAAACCAGTGCCCCTCTTGGTGCTTGCTGTGACCTGGCACATTCCTGCTGGAGGCAACCTGAGCAGTTCAAGTGCCTTTTTATGACACTTCCTTTTCTTGTAAAGGATCTCTGACTCTTTCTCAATAACAAAATCCCCTCCAGAACTCCAGAGATTGACTGAAATTGCTGGCAGATTTTCATGAGGCTGAAATGCTTGGAGAGTGGAAGCTGGTGGTGGTGTGGGTGCAGTCCCTGCTGGGCTCCCCAGTAACATCCATCACAACATTTGTGTTGAGGCCCAGAGAGAGACACTGATGAAGGACAGGGAGGGAGCAAAGTTCCCAGCTCTTTTTCTGCAGGTATTTTGCAGCAGGAACAGTTGGGTTTCCTCCTGTTTTATGAGATTTTTGGGTGTGTAGGAGACACACCAAGGGATGGTGATGCTCATAGGCGACTGCTGCTCATGCCAGCAGTCAGGGTGTTGTGGTGTGTCTTTACTCCATAGTCTCCAGGATGGCCTTTCCCTGAGGCCTTCCACAGCCCCACAGGTTAGGCAGTAACTTCCTTTCCCTCCCGCCAACCCAAGAGTTACTTCTGCCAATCCCAAGGGACTCGATTTTAATATAAGGGGTCTTCCTGCAACCCCTGGAAAATTCCAGGTACATTCGTCGAAGGTATTGACCAAGACAAGAATAGCCCACCTCTCCCAAAAAGGGATTTGCCCCTCAGGCTGCCCTTCCGTCCTTGGGTCACTCCCTCCACCTCTGGGATCGGTGGGACCACTGCTCCTTCCCCTTCCCCCTCTCGCAGGTAAAAGGAGCAGTGACCACGCGGTGGATTTGTTCTGCTGGGGGGGTCGCCTGCATCAGGAGCACAGGCTGGACTGAAATAAATCTCTGGACTAACCCCGCACTTTGCAGATCTGGTTTCTTTCTCCAGTGTTCACCCTGCCTTTCAGAGAGGGTCCCGTAAGGTTTCCAACGCCATCGCACCCCGGGTCCGACCCTACCCGGAGCCGGGACAAGCCCAGCCTTGTCTCTGAGTGGTCCCGCCTCGCCGCTGACAGTGCTGGGGAAAATACCTCTGTGGGACAAACCCGCAGGAGCTGTTTTCCCCACACGGCCAGCAAGGGACATCCCCGTCCCTGCGGAGATCGCAGTTACACTTTCCTGTCTACTTCAGTAATTAACAAATTTTCCTTAATACTTCTGAAAGATTTTTTAAAAAACTGTGAAAGCTTTACATCCTTAACTGATGAAGCATCGTTTAAATTGTTACACAAGCCCANTGCTTGTAAAAACTGCCTCAAGATTTTTATGTATTCTTTTTTATAGATTGCCAACAAAGTTAATTGAAAGACTGGACAAAAACCCAGATTTTTTTTTTTTCTTTTTCTGAATTCTTGCCTGTGCTTTGCCTAAGAGCACTCAGTGCCTGCACTATTGAATGTGTCCATGTGCAAAATGAAAATGGATTGCTGCTGGAAAGTTAAAGAAAAAAGCAACAAAAACTAACCTTGAATTGCTCAAAATAATTCTTGTATTATATCTTGTTGGCTTAAAGCTGACAGTACCTCGGATGTACAAAACCAACAATGCAGCCCTTCTTTCTCTGATAAATTGGAGAAGTAAGTGAAGTGAAGTTTTTGTTGTGCCCTCAGCCCTGGCTGGCACTGAACATGCCCAATGTTCTGTGCTTCGGTGTTGCTAATTGGGGTGGTCACTTCCTGCTGGGGATCTGTTCCACAGCAGCAATGGGAAGCCCTGAAGCCTTTGAGAGCCTTCCTTGCCAGTTTGTGCCTGCATCTCCTCGTGGCAAAGTGGTAAATTTATGAAACACCTCTGCTGGGAAACCACGGGCTTTTCTTTTGGTCTGACTCTTGCAGCGCTGGAAGGAGCAATGATCCATGTTAAGAAAAAACAGGAGGGAACAGCTTCCAACGTGCTTTACTGCATGGGAATGACAATGGCACGGCAGCTGTTACTTACTGAGGGCACAGAGGCTGGCTCTGTGGAGGGACACCAGTGAGGTGAATCTGCTCCATTATTTTCAGTAAGAGATGTGCAGAACATAAACAGGTCAGTATCTTTGACATGATCAGCAAAACAGTGCTGGAATAACCTCCCAGCTCTGGATGTGTGCTCGTGTAACAGATGTCCCACATTCAACAAGTGTCCCCACCTGCAGCGTGGCCAGTGACCTGCTCACTCTGCTGCTGGAGAATCACAGGTATGGCAGTAAATCGGCATCATTCCTCAGACTCCCCTCTTGGCTCAGCCCAGGGTTTGTGCAGTTGATGTCATCCTTTGTCAAACAGCTTCCCCACCAATAGACCAGAGCACAAATAACTCCTGTCTCCTGCCTGCTGCCTGATTAAGGTTTTTAGGGTCAGGATTCTCTCTTAGTAGCTGTCCTGTAACTGCTATGGTACAGTCTAGTCTCAGTCAAGTCCTTTCAGGGCTGTTTTTGTACCTGTGAGCACAATCCGGGTTGTTTTGGGGCTGGACACTACCATTATATCCCAGTCACATTCATGAATGGCAGCCAAGGTTCCCTGCCTGGTCAAGAAAATACATAGCAGCAAGTTTTATGACTTACTGAGGCTACAGATAGAATGCAAGGTGGCAAGTCTTTCTTAAGTACATTCATTTGCATCAGACTGCACTGCACTTTGAAGTAAAAAGGTTGTCAATTTTCCTTGTGTGCTGGAAAACACAGAGAATCAGAGAATATCTGATTTGGAAGGGACCCATCAGGATCATTGAGTCCTACTCCTGAGCTTACAGAGGACACCCCAAAAATCCCACCATGTGCCTGAGAGCATTGTCCAAATACTTCTTGAACTCAGGCTTGGTGCTTTGACCACTTGTCTGGGGACCCTGTTTCAGAGGCTTCACCTCCCAGGGAGGGTATTTTTTGTGGCATGAGGGGATTCTTCATCAACTGCCGTGTCACAGCCAGGGCTGATAGCTCAGTGACTCAAACCTGCAGTTCAGCAGCCAGACCCTGTTAATGTGCCCAGCACACCCCGAGCTGCTCCTGCTCCTGCTCCTGCTCCTGCTCCTGCTCCTGCTCCTGCTCCTGCTCCTGCTCCTGCTCCTGCTCCTGCTCCTGCCAGGCCGCAATGCTGCTGGATGGGAGCCTGGGGCCCCCATGGGAAAACACATTTGGAGAGAGGGGGAGAAGAGGAGGAGGGCACAGGGAAGGTGGAGGGCTCAGTATCACAGTCCAGCAGCCACAGGATTAATGCTCAGCTGCTTTTTGTCTTGCATGAAATACCCAAGAGAGGGGAGTTAATGGAACCAAGCGGTGTCTGTGAGTGAGTGGTACTGGCACAGTGAAATTGGTTGTGTCAGTGGTTTTTGAGCACAACTGGAGCCCTCAGCTGGGTGCTGGGGAAAGGGAAGAGGAAGAAACATGGGTCTGATCATGTCCCTGGGGATACTGCCCTGAGCCCTGTGCTGGTATACAGGGGACAGGGATGCAGTGGGACAGGCACAGCCTGCCAGCACAGTGGCTTCAGAACATAGGGACACCAGTGCCTAAGGGCTGAAACCCTCATGGTGGAACAAGAACCAACCTGGATCCTGCGTGGTCTGGAGAGGGCAGATGCCACTGTCCTCTGTTACGGATCTGCTCCTTTACCTCATGGTTTTGAGACGCCTTGACCTGGACTGTACACACCACATGAGCTGAAGTGCCTTGTTTGCTATTAATGCAGTTGGCTCTTGGAATAACTTCTGCCAGACACTTATTGTCTGCATGCTGATTGCTGATATTTGCCTTCCTTAGACCCAAGCGAGGTGCATGAAGCCTGTAGTCCTTTTCTCTCAGTGCATTAGCTTAAAGCCTCATGAATCTCTATTAAATTTGAGAGAGAACATGAAGCCAGTTTGCAGGTGCCTTGTTGATTTTGTATTTCCTCTCATTTCAGTGCCTTGCCATGAAGCTGAGAATTAAACGGCTAATAAGGCATCTGCTTCAAGCAGGAGTCTCAAGATTGTGACAAAAACAGCTTACATCAGGGTTTGGGTTATTGGTTTTTCTTGCCCTCATATAAACATGTTACTAAAATCAGTAGGGGTATCTGATTAGGGGTAGTGACTGTCAAAGACAGCTTAGCTGGCAGAGCAGGTAAGTAGGTGTCTCCCAGACTTAGCTAGGTGCTGGAGCTGTGGGGCTGGGCAGCATCCACAGGCAGAGGACTGTGGAGGCACAGGGGCCTGGCTTGACTGCTGCTCTCTGCATGACCTGTTATGGATAAGCTGAAATCCTTGGAGGAATGGACTATGAAAGAATCACGAGTGTGCTCTGTTTTGGGGTGGCAGATAGAAAATGCCCTAAAACACCTCCCAGTCTCCATCTGGAAGAGCGGTGCCCAGAGGGAAAGGAACCCTCTCTGGGGGCAGGAGGCAGGGTCAGGGTCAGACTTGGGTTAGGATTAGGGTCAGACTGTCAGACAGGGAGTTGGCTGTGGGCCTGGGAAGTGGCAGCAGTCCTGTGGCATTCTGCACTTAACCCACAAGGACCCCCAAGCTCTGCACAGGCCTGAGCCTGTGTGCTCATGGGCAGGGGATAAGGCTGAGCCAGCTGAACTGGGGACAAACAGATTCGTTGACAAAACAGAGCTGATGGGGCAGGAATCACAGAGCCACAGAGACTGCTCCAAGTGATGGGCCTAGGAAAAAGGAGACTTCTTTTCTTACTAATGAAATATGGAATATTTTTATTAAAATATTAATTTTCTTTTTTTTCTTTATTGAAATTTCTTGAAGGCCAATAACACATTTTTAAAGATAAGGTGCAGGCACTGATGCACCCAGCTGCCATTACAGGCCAAATGGACCTTGGCTCATGGCTGTCAGAAATGGGGATGCTTTGGCTTTCTGTGTTAAAAACCCATTCGCAACACAGCAGAGATCATCCCATGTGTGAAACACAGCTGGTTCCATTCTGCATTGTGGGTGGTTTTGTACAAAGACCTGTCTGCTGGGGACCTCCAAAACTGGGTGTTCCTTGTCACCTTCAACTCTCTTCCCAATGTCTCGGCTGTGGTACCCAGAGATGGAGAGATGTCCCTGCTGCTGCAGAGGCCATGCAGACAAGAACTTCACAGTCACTCTAGTGATTAAACGTTCATTAAAGGTTCGTTCACCTTTACTATCTTCAGCCCCTACATTTTTCAGTACTGTTATAATTAACTTTTAAGTGAAGACTTATCTCTAATAAGCAACTGTGTTTGCTGGGTCTTCGGCTGAATTGGAATCAAATTGAAGCATATGGATATTTTTATTGTTTGCATTCTCACCTCCTCAGGCTTAGCAGGCAGGCTTATCTCAAGTGTAATGTCATCCATTTCAGGGATTAATTAGACTCACATTTTGTGGTATAGTTAAAATACTATTATTTAAAAAAACTCAAAAAAAAACTAACTCCAGAAGAGATTTTCTGCTCTGCTATAAACCTCTAGTGCTGTGTGAATGAGAGAGACACATTTGTACTAGCAAAGACAATTTTGACTGAGGGATTGGTGTGATTTGGCACTTGTTTTTTTCTTTTTTTTTTCCTTGTAGATGAAGTTCACGATTAAAATTGGGATTGGCTGTGTTAGAAATCATTCCAGGGCACAGCCGTAGCCCCTGCTTTTGAATTTTTCCACATAAACACAAATAGGAGGAGACTGGTGGTGACTGATTCTGGGGAGGACTTGCCTGCCTTCTAGGTCCTGCAGAAGGGCTCAATCCCTTCTGCTCTCTAGGTTCCTACTCTTCCTTCTCCCCCCTAGTAGTTACCAGAGACTGATGTAAGTGCTGTCTAGCCTTGGGTGCATTATACAGGTACATTTCACCCCTACAGAATGCTCAGGATGGAAAGAACAGTGTGCTTGTCCTCTCTCAGCTGCTTAAACAACTCTTGCCTCTGTTTGCTGCATGTTCCAGCTCTTCCTCTGGGCTTTTCTTCCCCCTCTCCTTGGAAAAGAAGAGCTACTAAAGTTTATAGAATTGTTTCCTGGATATAGGATACTGTAGGATCATTTCCAGCACACTTCAGAGGAGGGGCTTCAGGTGAATTTGTTTGTCTCAAGCACCTTGGCATCAGCACCAGCCTGAGAACTTCAGCATTCAGGGCTGGTCCCCCCTTTGTCTTCACTTGAGACAGTCCTGTCATAACCTGACTCTTAAATGCTGCTTATGCAAATCCTTCTTTGCATAGCTAATGGCTGTTTATTGATTCTAACCTGACCAAAATAAATCATTGCTTATTAAGACTGCATTGCCTTCCCCTGGCTGTGAATTTATCCTTGAAGTCTGACTTTAAAGGATGCTAAGAGTCCCAGAGTGACTGTTGTCTTGGCTCATGGTTTTCAAAGTGGCTACAAAGTTTTCCCAGTGACCTGACAGTACTGTGCAAGCTGTTTTTGCTGGTTTTTTTTTTTTTTTCCTCTGAACCTCCCAGTTTTACCAGTGTGAACACACCATATTTCTCAGGCTGCTATAAACTCCACCAGACCAGTGGCTGTCCATGTGTTCTCAGTCAGGAGTCTTCATGCTGCAGTTGTGTTCTGGGAGGTGGAGGCAGGTACCACATGTCTAAGACAGGTACTCACTTCACTTCCACTTTAAGCATCTAATTCTATCTTCAGCAAGGTTGGTCTTCACCCCTTCCCCTTTGCTCCCATCAAGTTAGTGTTAAACACCTTCCACATCTTGTCCCTTTTGGTTTTAACATGCTTAGATTAACAATGACCATGTTCAGTGGGTAGGAAAGAATATATATATTCCACTTGACTTTGCTAATGCTGTTCAGGTCAATAGGAAGAAAATTTTTCTGGTGATAAAGGGAAAGGCCATTTAAAAATAAAGCTGTGACAGCCTGTGCTGCTAGCACATGAACTGAAAGGATGAGTTCATTTTGGAAATGTTACCTCCCCTACAAGAAAACTTCACTATCTGTTTCTAGTCACAGCAGGTACATTTGGCCCCAGCAAGCCTCAGAGAGCAGGGTGATGTTGATGGCCAAGACAAAGAGCAATGGAGATACTCTAGAGATTAGGAGAACTCAGTGTCCAGCTCTGCCACAAAACCCTGGGCTGATACCTCAGTTTGGAGGAGTCTTGTGTTCTGCAGGCAATGGTCCCAGGCAGGGAACATTTGGCTCAGGGGAACACAGAGACTCCCAGGGCTGACCCTGCTGTGTGGGCAGTCAAGACAGGTCTAGGGCTGCAAAGGCTACAGGAAACCTGTGGTGGCACAAAGAGCTGAGCTGCCTTGCCCTAGTAAAGATGTAGCTTGTTCTTCTACTGCCATAAACACAGGTAACAGATGATCTTCTCATGGAGTTTGGGATACCTTCCTTATCACTCCTTGTAGACGTTTCTCTTTCCTCCTCCCCTCCCCATACTTATATTTTTGTGGGGTAGCATGCTAAATTATGGAGAAGAAAATCATGATGTGGCTGGACCAGGGGCAGTGACATCAGGACAAAGCTCCCACAAAGGAGCTGAAACCAGTGCAATGCTGCCTGCTGGCCTTATGAGAACATCCTGACAGCATCAGGTGAGGAGAGAGAATGGAGTAGGGTGTGAAATCCATGTCAGGCATGGCCAAGAGCCAGAGATTGAACTGGGACAAAATGCTCTGTGACTGTCTAGGGGGCAGTAAAATCAGGAGCCCTCTGCTCCACTGCATCCCTGTGATCTGCCCTCAGGTGTGCTGGAGAAGACAGGAGAAAAGGCACAATTCAACCCTGCTCCGTATCACTGGAGCAGTGACAAAATGCCTGTCAGAAACACTTCTGCCAGTGTCAGGCTCAGGAGAGCAGCTGGATGCTGCTGTTTGCTGTCATGCTGGGATAGGGACTGATTCCACTCCCTGCTGCACTGGAGAGTTGTTTGCTCAGGCTCTGTAAGGTGGCAATTGCTAGAGCTCTGGGATGTTGAGACAGCCTGTAAAGGTCAAGACAAAATCTCTCTTTTTGTTTTGCTTGTCACTACCTGGGCTGCCAGGGCTGCCCTGCAGCATGGGGGCATCTGTGTAACTCCCAGGGTGATGTCCTGGCTGTGCATTGCTATTTGACAGGGCAGAGGCTGAGACATTTCTTTCAGAGGTACAAAACCCAGCTCTTAAAAACGTACACAGTCTCCCCAAATCCCTATTAAGCCCATAAAGCAAGACTAGAAGAACACCCAACACAAACGACCTATACAGTTAAGCTCCACTTTTGCCTCACTGCCAGTGCTCAAGTTTAGCACAATTGTTTCCCACAGCACCATGCCCATTGCTCGCATTGGATGTTGCAGTACCTGGAAGATGCTCAGGATAACTGAAGATAGAAGAAGGTACTTCAGTGTGGGGCCAGCTAAGAGTCTTGGAGTCATCATACAATTGACTGAGACTTGTACATAAAGCACCTGAAAATCTCATCAAACAACCTGCTTGGTAAGTATTTGTAATTTATGTTGAAGTCTCTGAATATAGCCCTTAAACTTTTGGGGATCAGCCTGATGTGCCCACTCTAAAGGATGTCTCAACGATATGTCACATACCAGCTTTACTCACTGCATTACAATAGCATTCAACAGGATTTAAATTAGCTTCAGCACTCTAATCGTGTTGCTTCTATAACAGCAGCAAGATAACTCCCAGGCGTTGGTTATGTAGCCTCTGAGGGAAAGAGATTTCAGATGTGTTCAGCAGAAATGCACCGTGTGAGCCATGGTTATAATTTCATTAACAGGATGCTACTCGGCTCCTACTGGGAGTTGGAGGAGATTAGCATTATAATGGGGATCAGGCGCCTTTCCTTGTGTTCACCTCACTCTCCAGCCTGCAGGAGGATGAGCCATGATCCTCTAGCCCGGTATTTGGCACAAAGTTGAGGCTTCTTAGAACATGCTGAGCTCTGCACAGCCCCTGCCTGGGGAGGCAGTGCTACTCTCGACTGAGGATTGGGACATTTGCTGTACTGCCTCCTCCAGGCTGTGGCATCCCACGCTCCATGAGGGGTTGTTCCCATCCTCATGAACTTCCAGCAGACTTACAGGGATGGTCAGGGCAGCTGGGGACTGGTTTCAATGGAACATAGTGGGGTGCTGTGTGGGAGGTGAGGAGCCAAACAGCAGCATGATGTGCCTGCCATCCCTCCTTTCCTTGGAACTGCCTTTGCCATGGCAGGGGTTTGCTCCTCAAAGCCCATGGCACGTGTCTTGCAGGACAAACCTTTACTAAACATTCAGGCACATTCAGCTAGATTTGAGCTGTTTACAGAACCAAGAACCCTAGAGTGACTGTCCAGGTACCTCCAAGCATCCTGGAAACTTGAGGTTGCCTCCTCCTTCCTAAGCATGGGGACTGCAGTGTCCAGCTTTGGGGATGAACAGCTGGGTATCCATGCACTGAAAGGTCTGGATGCTTGCCAAGGGAGACTTACAAGTACTGACATTTAACTCCCTTCCTGCTCTGCAGACAGGAAAATGCAGCCCCAGCACGCCTGAGCTGTACAAGGCTGACATTTCCAAGAGCCCTGAACACCTCTTGCTCAGATTATTGTGCCATCCCTGGCTGTGAGCACCGTGTCGAGCACTCAGCATGCATTCTGTGGGAAACCCAAAGAGCAGCCGGGTGCATTGGCATCAGTGCACTGGCATCACTGACTTTGCACAGAAAAAAAATGCATAGCCCACGCTCAGCAGGCAGGGAAACTGGGACAGCGCAGCCAGGGTGGCCCCTTCCCACAGCCACCGTACTGGCATCTTCCCACAGCCCAGGTCCCAGCCTTGCCACCAGCCTGGGGATGCTGCAGACAGCAGTGGGAAGAACAGGCCTAGATGTCTCCTCTAACAGAACTGCATGAAAGCTGGCACACACCTGGCATGAGTTTCCACAGGTGCATTTAACCTTTGTAACCTGTGCACCCACCACACAACTGCAGGCAGAATGGAGGC
>VZUA01031472.1:6496-23358 GCA_013401035.1 Horornis vulcanius
GACCGGGCCGGGTCGAACAATGACCCATTGTACAGCCCGGGCGCTCCGCCGCCGCAAATCGGATTAGCGCTGTGCCCCGGACTGCCGGGGTGGTAAGGTGCGAAGGTCACGTAAGGTACCGGAGAATCCCGGTGCTTTAGAACTAGTTAAAAAATACATACATGTACTTATGTATTTTTCTCCCCCTACCAGAGTGTGGAGCCCGCTGCCCGAGCCAGGGGCGAGAGCTGGAAATCTGGGGGTTTCCTCGCTCTCCTCTCCGAAAGAGAAGCGCCCGGACTCGGGAGAAGTCTCCTCCCGCCGCGCTGCCGCGGCGCATCCGATGCGGGCTCAGCCCCCTGCGGGCGGCGGAGGGGTTGGGCTGGTTTTTTGTTGGGTTTTTTTTTTTTTTTTTTTTTTTTTTTTTTGGATTTTTTTTTTTTTTTTCTTTAAGATGTGGCTGCCCTCCAGTGGTGGAACGGCGGCGGATCGCCCGGCCCGGAACGACAACCCCGGCGCGAACCGTCTGCCCGCGGTCCCGCACCTGCCCTGGGGCTGAGCCTCGCTCCCCGCGGGGCCGGGGCCCACCCGTGCCCACCCCCGTGCTCCTGGCCTGATGCCCCGACAGCTCGTGGCATCGCCCGAAGAGCAGAACAGCGGTGGCACGGGTGGGGAAGGCAGGGCCATGCCCAGTGCGACTGGACTCCCAATCCCAACAGCATCCCTCGATCCCTTTCCTGACGCTGGTAAATCTGATACAAAGAGTAACTCGCCAGCAGGGCTGTGTCCTTTGCCCCATCTCTTTGTTTGACTGCCTGGCCTCTGCGGTAGGGCCAGGCCCTTGCATAGGTATGCGGTACCTAGCAATTTAGGGTCCTCATCAAAGCCAAAGCCATCGGCACACCATCATTAGCCGGGGTCCTGGTGCCTTCCCGGCAAGGCAAATGCTCTGTGCTGCACCTCACTTCCCAATATCTCTCAGGGGCTTCATTTGCAAAAGGCACAACCAGCCTGTGACACCTCTGCAGTGGAGGACTTAAAGCAACAACAGAGACAGCTCCATTACCAGCTCCTCCTTTGGGAGCGGCCTTTTCCCTCCATCTTACAACATTTTAGTGTAGGAAGAACACCGTTTTGAGACAGGAATTCAGCACATTTGAGCTGGAATAATTCCTCCTGTGGGCCTTCTTCCCTTGGCTTCCCTATCACGACTCCAGCAATCCTCATGAAATGTCCCTGCAGGATGAGGAGCTCTCTCAGGGAGGTACATACCAGCAAAACAAACCACCCCAGAACTGCACCAGCATAATTAAAGAGCTGCTAAAGCTCCTTTATGCTAACAGCTCCCAACACTCACTAACCTGATTTTCACTCACCGCTGTGCACGCAGTGGGAGGGTGGACACCGAGCAAGGTGAATTCCCTCAAAAATAGAGTTATTTTTCAGTTGCATTCCAGCGCAGATAATGTTTTAGTTTTATGACTTCCTGCAAGTCTTTAGCATGAACTGAAAAGTTCGTGCAGTGTGACTTCAGGGTATGCCAATTATGTAAATCAGCACTAAAATAACAATGGCAACATAGTTTACACATCACTGACATTAAATGAGCACTTCAACTTCTAATTGCCATTCCAGCTCAATCTTAGTGGGTCATGCCAGGAAAAAGTCATTTCTTGCCTCAACACTTACTCCCTAGGCCTGGAGCATAGGCTCTACTGTAGGCCCAGCACAGCATTATCTCCAGGAGCTTTCTATATTAGGACAACCAGCCTTAGAAGGGAGAAACGTGTTTGTGGTTGCTCTGAGAGCCTGCATACACTCTGATCTGATATCAACAGGGTCTTGCAGGTTTGCCCCTTTCTGATTTTAAGTATAAATAAGCTTGCAGAGTCTTTTCTTGGCCGTAAAACACCTTGCCCTTACACTTTGTCATATCTCACTCTATTTTGATCTGGAGCTGCTGGAGCAGCAACTTTGCCTTCCCATCCATTTCCTTGAGGCCACAAAAAACAACACTGAAGCACCTATAATACGTTCACTTGAGTGCACCCACCTGTCGCAAGAGACATTGACCAGAGACACACAGGCTCCTTTAGAAAGTGGTCAGGGGGTTCTTTTATTGTGGGATGGCCTCTTCTTATATACAGAAAGTCAGAGGCCAATTTGATTGGTAACACAAAAGGTAAACCTTTCTACCAACTGGTCATCCCGAAGGGACATCAGAAGAAGGTCCCTCCTATAAGAAAGAATGTAAATATTCTTATATTTACAAAACATTGTTCTTCTGTTTACCAGAAGAAAGCCTGGGAAAGAACCCTTTTTAATATCAACACAACCAGGCTTGAAACTCAAGACTACACCCACCCTCACCAGAACCTCAGCCATGGCCCCCCACCTTCCCCACAGAAAGATTTCTCACCAAGGCAGATCCAGCTCCATTGAGGCAGTAGCCTGGAATATGGAGGAAAAAGCTTTCAAAGTGCCATCCCCAAAGGGTTGTTTGTGGTCCATGTCTTCTCAGCGCAAAACTGACTAAATTCTGCCTTGTGTTCAGGCCTGCTCTGCAGCAGCACCAACACACCTGACCTCACCAGCTGAGAAGCATCTTCACGATTACAGAGAATTAGAGACAGGTGTGTTTAGGTCTAATGAATCGGAGGGCAAACAGGCCTGGATATGCCCAGCCAGACTTCCAGCTCCACAAATGAGCCCTTGTCCCCTTCCCACTCCTAGAGCTGTGCAGCAGCACATTTAAGATAAAGAAACTAAAGCCCAACCAATGCATTTCCTGCAGCTGAAATTCCTCACAAGCTCTGTGAAAATGAGGAGTTGAGGTACATCAGCTAAATACCCAGCCCCATCGAGGTGGGCTCCCACAATGTCATTGCATTTTACAGTTACTTCAAGACCAATCTTGCTCCTCAGCTGGAGTCCTGTCAGAGAGAGAAATTACCATTTACACTGAAAAGATCCATTTCAGTAAACCTGACTGTGCATATTTGGTAATCTTTGTGAAATTTCACTTCTCCCCTCAGAACATTGCATAGTTGAGTACACTGATTCATTTCTTTCTTCTTTACCACAAGCTCTCCTTTTTTTGTCTTTTTTTTTTTTTTNTTAGCCAGTAAGTATTCAATTAGTGGCACCTGCTGCTAATGTTTCAGATCCAGGTGTTCCTTGCTAGGACCCAAACACAGCTGATAGATATCAAGTGTTCAGGTGGTTTTGGGTTTTCTTAGAAAAAGGGAGGAAAAGTATCCCAATAAGGACATATTTTACAACAAGGCAAGAATCCTTTTTTTAGGGTAGACAGTAAAGAAGAAAGTTATTTCTTCCCTCAGATTTTTCTTACAAATGCTGTACAAAATCACATTTATACACTGCCACAATGTAGTGTCTTTTTTTCCAACTTGGTTACACTGCAACCAGCATTGCCGGTGACTGTGGGCAAAAGACTTCAGCTGGAGGACCTAGATGAGAAAGGCTCCCTGGGGTTTGTGACCACATCTTGCAATCCTTAACAAAATGGCCTAAATTCTGGTCTAGTTAGAGACTCAAACCTGCAGAAATATTCACATCACTCTGTGCACAGTGAGACTCAACATTTTACTACTGCCTCCAGCAGCTCTGTGTCACCACTTTAGACCACTGTCCCCTGGACATGATAAGTATGTGAGACATGAAATATTAATAGTAGTGAGCTTTTTTTAATGGATTTTGCACATTTCAGTGAATAAACCTCTTGATAAAAGTCTGTTCTGAAGTATGAAACATATACATGGTATGGCATCAAATGTGAGCAGGGCGACGGCTGAAAATGAGTTAAGATGTGTTAGTGATGTTGAGGTTTTGCCTTCCTAATGGGTAGAGATTATCTGAAAGCTTTTCTTTGCCTGAGCTGTGCTTCCTGTTGGCATCTGTGTGAATATGATGTGTGGCCATTCTTTAAAATATTACTTAATACTGTTTTCCAAAGACATATTTGCCTTTTGGTGATTTGTCTTTTAACATCTATCAACTGTCTCTGCTGTACAGCCTGTCTCCTGTTCTGTGAAGGATGGATTCTCACCTGAGAAGATAAGTTACAAGAAGGTGATTTGTTTCTGAAGAGAGGAAAGGCAGCTTATTCTGAAATGTCTATTTCTTTTTTATTCACCATTGCTGAAATCTGGCAGCTCTTCAAAGCTGTTGTTGTTCTGTTTCACAGTGAGTCTCAATTTCGTTCATCAAATCTCACCTTGCTTTCCATCACGGTGGCAGGGAAATTGGAATTTATTAGGAAATACAATGCAGACCCAGGATTTTCTCCATTTCCACTATGTCTCCACTACTAGTGAACTATAGCAGTTGCTCCCAGCTCTGTTATGTCTGCAAATACAGGCTGCAGCAGTCAGTTCACGTGGCTGTGGAGCTTTGAAACTGCTAGACAAATTCCTACAATTTGTAATGAAATTACTGGGAAAAGAGGAAAAAGGGAGGCTAATACAATAACTTTTTTTAAAATGTTTTTTACTTTGATGCTATAAAGTTCTAGATTTCAAAACCCAGCATTTGACCTGTGAAGAGCTGAAAATGCCACAACACCTCGGTACAGCCTGGAGAACAACCAAGCCATCACTGGACAGATTCCGAGGCATTGCCACCACTGATGCACATTTAATTCCATGCAGTAGGAATAGTCACAGACTAGGGCAATTCAGTAGGCCATGAGCTGATGCAGAAGATCCCAGTTTTCTTCCCAGCAATAGGAATGTCCTTTTATTTTCCACAGTGCCTTGATTTTCCCACTATGGAAATGGGATGACCCTCACTTGTAAGTTCCTGCAAGACCTTGGAGTAAAAGCACTAGGAGTTAGTCACTGCTATTGTTTGGGGTTATATATTAGGTTAATACCAATAATAATCTCAATCTTGTCTCAAAGACAGTGGCAAAGTTCCTACTTGTTTTGGTGGTACAGGCTTACATGTTTAAGCAATGAAGAGACAGGGATCCAACTCTTCTGGTGAGAAGATTTGGAGCAAAGTGGGATTTTTTAATTATGTAAGTCTTGTTAGGAAGACAATGAGGTGAGGGTGTTCTCCCACAAGAAAGGGAAATGGCTGCGTCATAGATGGTCCACTTCAAGAGCTTATAATTTCATCACTGCAGAGATGACGTCAAGCAAAATGGAGGATAAAATAAAGTTGCGCATATTGCCTTAAGAAGTGCATATTTTAGCAGTGAAACTGGATAATGTTTTGCAATTAAAATAAAATAAAGGCAAGCGTGACGTTCTGTTTAAGCAGATTGTCTGTATGAAGGCTTTATTGTAGCTGCAGATTTAGGGCATATGAAAAGGTTTTCTGTGCTCAGTTGCAGGATGAAAAACATTGCATCATCCGGCATTCTTGTTCTCTAACACTTCTTTGCCTTTGATAGTGAATGCTTGCAATTTTATTTTCTGCTGTAAAGTCATGTTTTCTCAGGTCATTATCATTCCAATTTTTAAATATCCTCTTAAGACTAGGCAGAACTACAGAGAGCAATAGTGAGGATTTGTGCCTGCTCCATGGCACGTGCTCGGCACAAGCGATCAGCTGCTGCACCTGCTTCGCACTGCAGCAAAGCCATTTGTGAGTTGCCTTCAATCCCATCCCTTGTTCCCAGCTCCCAGAGGGGCTCCAAACGGTCCCCATTCAAACATCACCATGGAACTTTTATTTGGGAGCCTGTTTGTTTGTGTGCTACAAAATCTACTGACTGGGAGGGCTCTTAGGAGAACGGCATCCTTTGACTGTTCCCAGGCTCTTGTCCACTCCAGCACTCCCTCTGCGGCATTCCAGAAAGCACATTCCAAATTGCAGGGACTAACTATTAGCAGCACACATTCAACTGCTTCAAGGTACTGTTTATCCTCAGAACATCTGTAACCTTAAAGTCATAGAGTCCTAGTCAAAATCATCTCCCTGTATCCAGCCTCCACATTCCTCTCCAAGCGGAGGAATATCCACTGTCTCCATTTTACAGGAGGAAAGAAGGGGCAGAGACCAGAGAAAGGATATTTTTTACTGAGAGGTACGCAGGGGTGCAAAGACCTGTGGAGGTCACACTCAGATTTTCAACAATGCATAAGCAGGTTAGACATAATCTTTGGGTTAAAATCCCAAAACTTCAAATGAGATGTTCAGTATTCGTGGAGACATTTTTTAATGTCATTTGACATTTTTTAAAAGCCCGATACCAAACCTATTAACCAATAGTTTCCTGACAAATTCCTGCAGTGCCTTGTCCACAGTTCTTACTTCAACCCTAAATCCTAGCAGGAATATGATAATCCCATTCAACTACAGAAAAAAGCTCTGACATGGTAGGAGTCTGTTAACACTGGAGAGGGGTTTTTACAGTCTTGGTCAGGATAATAAAGGTGCCAGTCAGGGTATCCATGTACAGATTTGTTCCCAACCAGGGTGAGTCCCCATAGGAGAGGGACACACTGAATTCCCTCATTTGCTTTGCCATCACCTCCTCCCTTTGCTTTTTTCCAGGGCCCACTGCAGGATGGGCACTGCATAGCCAATCTGCTCAGCACTTTGGGAAAGCTTGGATCAACCTTTATGTTCCTTAATACCCTTAACTGCCTTCCCTCACCACACCTTGGCTTCCTGTTTTTTTCTGATATTTGCAGTGACCTATCTACACTCACTTTATGTGCGCATTAAAGTAAGCGCATCCATCAGCCTGCTCAGGATTAGCTTGGAAAAGTAGTGCCATAAAACATCCATGATGTGCAGTGTTGTCCAGTTACTAATTCCATTATTCTCATAAATTCTGCTTTCTCTACCTGGACTTAGGCAGCCTTGGTGCTGTGTTGCTGTAGGAGATTTCCCCTTCCTTACATTTTCTGTTTCCTCTCCAGTATTCAGGTATAGAGGTTCAGTAAATATTCACATCCACTTAAGGTGGGTGTACTAAACATTGCATGCATTCCTTTAGTCAGCTGTGGAATAAACTCCTTTCAAATAAATCATAATACTAAACAAACAAGGGAGAAGCATGGAATAAACTTCATCTATTTTGTATCTTTGACTGTCTCCCTTGATTTCTGCTTCCCTTTGTACAACCCAAACCTCTGCATAAGCCCTGACATCCAATGGCTTTCAAAAAAGGAACTGTGCCAAAATTCCTCCTGCCCCTCTTTGCCAGAAAAGGCAGCCAGCACTTGAATCAGGAAAGATCACCACAAGCCCCAAATTAATACCTTAAATATTTTTAAACAAATGGTAAGTCCGGGTTCAGATGCTCACACAGCCTGGGAAGAATCCTGAGGACCTGAAAGTCAAGTTCTCAAATAAATCCTTGGAAAATCAGGGCTGCTCTCTCCATACCAGTGGAAAACTGAAAATCTAAATTGTGAATCGAATGTGACATCCATTTCTGCACCTGGTGGGAAAATAGTTTATTACAAAATAAACTTAATAAAAAGTAGACTGTTTTGTATATCTTTTCTTTCCCCCTAAGCAACTTCTAAAATGTCAGACATTAATTTTGAGGTACTGTGATAAATTAAAAAAAATACACCACTGAAATAATATGTCAATATTATTATTTCCTTTCTTTCCTTCATTCATTTACAATATTGGACTCATTCTGATAAAACAAGCTCTGATAAAACAATTTTCCAGGTCTGAAACTATGAAAAAGTGTTTCTATTAACTCTCCAAAGGAATATCTACTTATATGATAAAACAAAGATTTATTCCTCTTAAGATGAAGCTAAATCACTGCTATCCCAGCTAAATGTCATTTGCTCTTGTGGCTTTCCCAAAACTCCATGTGGAAAGGAGACTCCTGAGCTGCCACACAAATATCATTTAAATTTTTAAGCTTTTAAACTTCTAACATTTTTCAGCAGAGCAGCAGGTTAGCAGAAGGACTATCACCATTGTGTTCAGAGAAATAGTATTTTCCAATGTGTTTCAAGAGGGGAATAACTGCTCCTGGCAACTTCTGCATTAGTCCTGCTATTAATACAAGCATTTCTAATACCACTACTTTGATATAAACAATGTAATAAAACCAGAAAAAGATATATAACTCCCCTGAATGAGGAGTCTTTAGAGCTTTTCTCTTACTGTAATATTTCCCATCCTAAAAGTGGAAGAAACTGCAGCAACAAAATCCCATCCTAAGGGGGAAAAGAAAACCCCAAGTTAACTGTGGGGAAGTGTTCAAGGCTAGGCTTGGATCAGCCTGGCTTAGTGACCCTGCGCACAACAGGGTTTGGAGCTGGATGATCTTTAAGGTCTCTTCCAAGCCAACTCTGTGACCTCTGAAGAGAATCTCTGTCTTGCCCTTGCTAAGCTAGTGGTGTAGAGTGGGGAACTGGAACTTGGCACCTGCAGCTTGGAGGATTTCAGCCACCCTGCTGTGCTGAAGGAAGGCAAAGATTTCTGGCCAGAAATAGGGATTCAGGGGGCAGAGTGCCTCTAGTTTCTTCCCAGGTTATTGGAACTGCAACTTGTCCTTCACTTGTGTGGAAAACACTATTTGTACCCACCTTAGGGTGTTAAACAGAAATGCAGGTGCAGCAATACCAAAGTGATTGGTCATATCACTGCCCAATCTCAGAGCCCTGACAGAAGTGTACCTTACTCCTTGCTTCGTTCTCTTCCCACAGCTCCATGTTCCTCGTGAGCTCACTGCATTTTCAGAGAAGCAAAACCCTCTTCTTCTAAAGCCCAGGGCCAAATTCCATGGGAGCAAGCTAGACCCACAGTTCTGTTTGTATCTCTTCCTCTGAGGCTACACGTCTACTAGTAAATCCAGTGTGCCTGGGAACATTCCTGGGCATGGAGGCCAGCTGGCATGGAAAAGCCGGCTTCACTGCAGGCTCCCTCAGTGGGATGGCTGCCTGCAAACTGCTGCTTGGGGATGGTCCCAGGGATGTCAGAACAAACCACGGTGAGAAACCACCTGGGACAGAGCTTCCTGGCCCTGCCCAAAGGCACACCAGGGGTGTCCTGACAGAACCACGATCACTGGCTTTGGATGTGTTCCCAGACACTGCAGTGTGGACCAGTGCAGGTGCTCCCAAGGCCATGCCCACCCCTGCCTGCCCAGAGGAGGCAGCACCTGGGTTAAGTTGTCACCACTTCAGTCAGCTGGTGGGGATTTCACCCAGTGCTGAACACACTTTTATCTGCACAGGAGCTGTTGATAAGGGAGCATTTAAAGGTGCCCAGAGGGGAAACCACTTGAAAGCAGAGCAGCGGTGATCCAGAGAGCAGCTCTGGGGCAGGTTGGGGTGGAATCCCAGGAAGCCAGAGCTGTGGGGAGGTGAGAGTGTTCCTGAACACCCAGTGCTCAGCCATTCCCACAGAGGGGCTGAGGGTATGAAGTGAGAGGACTCCCAAAGCCCCAGTGCTCAACCATTCCCACAGAGGGGCTGAGGGGTGTTTGCCACAAGCTGTGCACAGGTTTGCCAGGATCAGTGGAGCTCTGCACTGGCACACCTATGGCAAGAACCACAACAGAGTTCTGCATTGTGTTTGATCCACAAGCTGGTCCAAACTGGAACCCAGCTGGTGACTGGCATTTTCTTTATCAGGGTGTCATTCTATGGCCATAAACCCTGTCTTGGTTGCAGGGAGCAGGGAAAGGGATTGCCTTTTCCTCTCACATCCTCACTGAGGGCCTCCTCCACTTCTCACACTCAGCCATTCCCCACCTCAGGTCTCTCCACGTTAGGATGAAACTTCTCCAGACATTTAAGCTAACTGACTATTTTCTCTGGGTTAGGGAGCAAGTGTACATGCTGCTCTGCTGGCAGGTGAAGGGGGGAAGCAGTTCCAGGGAGAGGGAGACGAGCAGGGATGTTTGGCAGAAGTGCTGCTGCCAGGTGAGGATGTGTGACCAATACCTCTTTGGACAGGTTTAAATCTCAGTTTTGTTTTCTTTTTACACAAAGCTCAGTGATGGATGTGAAGATGTTTTTATTCAGTTCTCTAGATGAACATATGGTCCCAAAAGCAATCTGTCCTAGAGACAATTATACAGTCAAACCTAAATCAAGTTTTATTCCTTCACTATCGAACCATACTTTGACCAGGAGGAATCAGGGTTTCTGCACAACCACAGCAAACCCACTTGTCCCATCTGTGCTGCAGTTTGATAACCCCTTGTTTGGAACGAGGCTTGGCATTTCCCATGGCTAATTCATTCCAGAGATAAAGGACCCCTCCCTCCTTGCTGTGTTTGCCCTCAGTTCCACACAGAAACTTTCTGAAGCCAGCTTGGCTGCCATGAACAGAGTCCCAAAGAACGTACCTGATCAAAGCACAGGCTGCTTCCATCCCTCTGAGCAGATACCTCCTTCCCAGCCCTGCTCCATCTCTTCTGCAGAAACTGCTGCCATAAACAGGTTCAAAGAGTTGATTTGCCTGAAAAGTGAAACCTTCTTGGAGCACGTGCACAGCACTTTGCTCAGTGGGGTCCTGATCAAGGTTGGAACTTCTGCACTACAAATATATTCTTTCCTTTATATTTAATTGCAATGTAAATTCATTTAACAAGTAAACCTCAGTTAAAATCTTTACCTTGTAAACCAGGATTAAAAAATCTATAGGAGCCATGTACCCTTCCCTGCCACAGCTGAAGCTATAGTAGCTAATGTTTCAGCTAACATTTTGTTCAGAATCAAATGAGGTTCACATTAGGCCCACAAAAGGAAATCGTGATTGATGATCTGGCCTGCACAACTGCAATTCTTTTAGTAACAAAAATAGTTTGTAAGTTCATTTATTATTGAGATCAAGCAATGAGTTTGGAGCTGCATAAAATGGTTCCAATTAGATTCAAGTAATTGCCATTTTGAGTGAACATAAGCTTTTCTGGATAAAAAAGGGCATAAAAAGCTCAAGTAAGCTCATATCTGTTATTTAGGCCTTCAAAGATTTTTTGCCTTTTTTTCATCCTCTTTTTCTTTTTTAGTGTGAGAGAAAGACACACCCAGGAACGGGAGGAAGAGCAACAAGGATGTATGAGAAAAAGAGAAGCGATTTTCCCAAACTGATTTCCTGGATGACCTGGGAATGCTGCCCTTGTGATCTGCACCAACTGGACCGTGAAGAGCACGAGAATCCAGAGCTTCCACCACACCAGAAGCGGCAAAGGAAAAGTCAACAAAGCACAAATTTGAGAATCTCACCACAGAGACTCTCAGAAAGACCATGAGTGATCAAGGAGTTATTAGTGAGGAAGAGAAGATGGATTATTTTCTGATTTTATTGTCCAAATGTTATCATTAGATATTTAATCTTCTGTGCCCACCCAGAGGTCTACGAAAGTTTTCTACAGCCTCTACCAGTGGTTTAAACTCTAGAGTGCAATTTGCTCCTAGTTACAATCAGATTGTAATTACAGATTCACATTTTTGTATAGCTTCTTTTGGGTCTGAATATGTACTAGTGTGACACAGAACAGTTTTTGCTTTATATCAGCTTTGGTTTGCAGCTTTTAATGTTCCTGTTTGAAGTCTTGGAGAGGAATAGGAAGTCTAAATCCAGTGAACATGTAAAGCTCAGCTGAAACTGTGAGTACTCAACCCAGCTGAAGACCTACTCCTTCCTAAGAACAGTTGTTAGAGTATCCTGGTATTTCTGGGACTCATCCCAGATTGAACATGACAAAACACCGGAATCTTTTCCTCAAAGACAGTCTCCCATGATCCCCATGTGGGCTCTAACTTTAGACTTTCTCCTAACATTGTAAATATTTTTCCTTAACAATGGTTCAAGAACAAAAGGTTTAGCAGGCAGGGAATGTCAATATTTGGTTTTGATGAGAAACAAGTGTCTCATTTCTCTTACTTATAAAATATTGTCTTTTATAAGCAGTTCTGCCAAGAAAGCAGAGGAGCACTGGAGCACCAAGGCAGGTAAGCACAGCCACCCAAAGCACTGCTCTGGATAATTCTACTTCTTTAAAGAAGTAGAGAAACTAAATTTTCACTAGAGAAACCCATTTAGCAAATATCTCCCTGCACTCAGGAATGACAAAATCAGACTGCTCTGCAGTAAACCCTGGATTGCCTTCAATAACATACAGAGACCTCCTCTGAAATGGGCTGAACAGGACCAATGCACATATTTTGACCATGTCTGATGACCCCTCTTCTTTTTTTGAGATTCAAACAAACAAACGCAAACCATGCCTTTTGCCCTTGTCTGCGTAGAAGTCAGTGCCATAAATAGTGGATGGAGAATGGAGAACTCATTGCCCTTGAGTGGGAATTGAGGCACAGGGAGGTTTAAGTCACACTTTCCCATGGATTAATGTCTTTTTGTTGTCCCTTTTATCCAGGAAAAAAAGTAGGCTCTAAATGCAATTGGCTGTCTGCTTCATCACAGTTCAAGTCAATTGAACTGTGCTGGGGAGCCTCAAATGTTTTCTTTCCTCATAAATTACCTTCATTAGCTATGTAAATAGAGCCCTAATGAGATACTAATTAGCTGTTAAGATTTCAATCTCAAATAACACAAACAGTTGTGCTGTAACCATCTGTTTGTGTTTGCCAATGTGCAAGCATGTGCCACCAACCTGCCAACCCCACAACCCTTGCTTCTGCTGCCCAGTGCAATGCACACATCTAAAATAGGTGCTGGAGGTGAGTGGGTTTGGATGAATACCTCCAGCTTCTCCTGAAGGCCGTGTGGCTGCTCCTAAAGTATTTGGGAGGCTGCACCCTCACATCAGCTCATTTGTCCTTGCTTAGACTACAAGAAGATTTCCTTACTGTCATTTTATTAGGAGAACTGAAGGAGTACACAGGGAGTTCATGGACTGCCTACAGGAGGATTTCACAGGATCACAGCATAATTTGGGTTGGAAGGGCCCTTTGAAGGTCATTTAGTCCAGCCTCCCTGCAATAAGCAGGGACATCTTGAATTGGATCAGGTTGCTCAGAGCTTCATCAGCCTCATCTTGAATGTGTCCAGGGATGGAGCATCTACCACCCATCTGGGCAACATGTGCCAGTGTTTCACCCCTTAATCATAAAAAAAATCTTCCTTATATCTAATCTAAATCTACCATCCTTTAGTTTAAAACTGTTACCTTATCACAATGGGTGCTACTGAAAAGATCTGTCCCCATCTCTCACATAAGCCCACTTTAAGTACTGAAAGGCTACACCAGGCTGAACAACTCCAACTCAGCCCAGCTCTCTGACTGCCTTTTAGCCCTAAATTTTTCACTGGTACCAACACGAGCAAAATTAGAGAGCCCAGCAGGAGCTGACATGGATGTCAAGCTCACTAAAATGAAGTATCAATAACCTAGCTCACACTCGATGAAAGAGCCGGTCTGAATTATTTACTGTATGTCATACTTCAGGTTTTAATTTCAATATATGGTGAGATGTATGATAAATTATTCAGCAGCCTGACAAATTAAAAGGCAGTTTCAAACCCCATTGTATTTTCTACTCTTAGGTTAACAGTCCAGTTCACAACGACGGCTTGCTAATCTATTTTTGCAAAGGGTTTTTCAACCAGAGAGGCACAGAGGCACACAAGTTTTCCATTGCAGCAAATCTTATCCAGCTTGAATCATTTAACAGCCCATCCTCCTTGAGATACACTAATGAAATACAGCTTGGGCAAGAAGGTCAAATGTACTTGCAGCAGGTTGGCCCAGGAGCCGGTTTGTTTGCTCCAGCTTTTCCCAGGGGACTTGCCAGGGTGTGAGGGCTCTTGTCCTCTCACTTATATTATTGTTCTATGTGCCAAATAGCTTCTTAGAGATATTTTATTTTACTTTCTAACTTTTTCTCTCCTGTCTGTGCATGATCAGTTTTGTAGGCAGGTCTGGGAAATAGAGCTGGTGTTTTAACCTGTCCAGGCACTCGTTTTTTTGTGTTGGGATGACAGGAAGAAGGTTTCTTCTTCTGCTCTGAACAGTCATGCGTTCACTATAGGTGTTGTTGCTTGGTCTTGCAACTCATTTTTAGAGCAGCCTTGCAAAGTTCTTCATGTCCACTTGTCAAGATATTTTCCATCCTCTTTTTGGGAAACAAAGTACGGAAACACTTGTCGCTATTCCTCCTTGGGACCTCCTCGGGGACATCCCTTTAGACATAAGTCCACATGACAGTGATTCAAGTTTTGTTCCTCAATGGGTAACACCTCTGCAAAATTACAACCTCCTGAGCAATAGAATATGTAATATTCAGTCTTGCAAGAGTGATAAGTGTAAGGTCCAGTATTTCTTGACTCATCAGAGCTCACAAAGGAAATCTTTGTACTGTCTGAGGGAAGACATTCCAAGTTTCTGTCCATAAAAGAGCCCAAGTTCTTTAAAAATCATGACATGTTTATGCAGAGTGAAACAATTTTAGGTCCATTTAGGACATTCTGTCCCTCTAAGTTCTGTACTGCTGACCTTGTGTCCAGATAATAGGAAGTCTATATGTTGTAACAAGAACACTTGACTAAACTATATTTAAAACAAAATCTTCAAAGCCTTTGACCCATACCCAGGGCTTTATACAATGGTCTGCAAACAAAACCTCGTTTGCTGTTTTGTTTATAACTGGCTCATGGCTCATCTGTTCTGAAATCATGGGCCTACCCCAGAGGTTTGATGATGAAAACTGCTCCCAGTCAAAAGGCTCTCCATGGAAACAAAGTTCCGTCAGACACAATGGTTCAAGGAGCCTCCAAAAAGTTTAATTTTAAATATCCTGCCTCTGATTGACTTATACCCTACCAAATGCAAAATAAAGAGTTGGGAAGAGCTCTACCTGTGTTGCTGTAATACCTGGAAGCAGCTGATGATGTGTGTGACCCCGAAGTTGGCATCCTGTGGGATGAGGGAAAGAGCGGAAGTTCCCTGCAGCTCCACAGCGTGCAGCGATCAGTAGTGAGTTCCCATCACCCAGCCCATAGTGCAGCCACAAAATCCCCAGGGGCAATGCTGGTGAAAGGCTGTCCCACTGCTGTGCAGAGATGGAGCAAGGAGCCAAGGGCAGTCAGGGCACCAGAAGTGCATTAACCTTTCCCTCAGAGGCAGAAAGGCTCTGAAGTGCAGCCTCAGTGGGGTTGCTGCACAAGGGAAACTGAGTAGCTGCCAAATCCAAGAGCTTCTGCTTTACCTGAAGTTAAAAAGCAAATAAAGTTTCTTTAGGTTTCTGGAGGATCAGAAATCCTGGATTTCTGCCAGCCTTAAGAGAAACCCCTACATATACCCTTATGTCCAGATAAGGTATCTGTATGGATAGCTTATCTCTGAGAACTCTCCAGCTGAAAAAGCTGGGCTGAAAGGTGTCATATCCACTTTAATATTGGTCCCTGAGCTGAGAAACCTGTTTGTTTCTTCCTTACCAAAAGTAAGGCTGCAGTTAAGAGGAGTGTGAGGTGGTTGGACTTCTCCTACTTCAGAAACATCCCATCAGGCTGGGATCCAGTTACATACTGAGTCCACAACCTGTTGCATTAAGAACAATGGGCAAATCATTCTGTGCAATGGGCCTCAGTTTCTGCACCTGAAATACTCAGTTAAATAGCTACCAGGCATTGCATAACCCAGTTTATACATTTTAGGATGTGCTGACATGTCACATTGCCTGAGCACTTGGTCAGAAAAAATAACAAACATTATTGATATTACAATAATACTTGCAAATTATAGACGTCTGCAATTACATTAAATTAAAACCTGGTGCAGTTCACAATACTCAGATGGGACAGCATGGAACAGAAATTCTATTACAATCAAACTGTTTCAGCCTAAATATTTGGACGTTTTGGATGTAAAAATAAGAAACTCAAATGTATCAGATAGTACCTCAGATAGTTCAGCAGAGGCAAACCTTACTTTTCACAAGAAAACAGTTGCAATAGCAGATTTTGCCAGTCCACCCTGTGGTACCATGACACAATTTGTCAGGATGATCTCCCTGTGACTTCTGGTGTTACTGGAGCTGTNATAGCAGATTTTGCCAGTCCACCCTGTGGTACCATGACACAATTTGTCAGGATGATCTCCCTGTGACTTCTGGTGTTACTGGAGCTGTTCAAAACTGTTCTTTGCTGTCCAGCAAACATTTTTTAGAATATGTACCTTTTTTAAACCAAAACTGGGATTGCCCCATGAACCAATGGTGTTGGCTGGAGCACTGTACATGCAAGAAATAAAGGCAGCAGAATCTGCCTGAAATTACCGCTCAGAGCTTAATTAATACCAGGGTTTTCAGCCTGGTATTGATACTTTCCTCTTGAATTGAATGGGACTTAACCTTGTTGCAACAAGATCAGGGCAAGTCTGTGAAAACAATGTTGTGACATCAAAGCCAAAACAAAGGAATGTCATCGCATGTGTCAGAGGAGGACATGATGGGGTCCTCTTACAGTAGCAAAATAATGTCACTGTGAATCCTGGGACACCTGGGCTACCAATGCTCTCTCTGAAAAGGAAGTGCAATGGGAGAACCTGGAAGGTGGCAATTTCTTTAAAAAAGGAGATGTGGATGCAGTCCCTAGCTGGAATAAAGAAGCTCTACTGACTCTAACGGGGCTGGACAGATTCACATCTGTAGGAGATCTGGTCCACTGCAACCAAACTGTGGAAAGGATGTAGAAATTAAAATGTCACCTCACTGCAGGGCACATAAATTCATCATTGGCATTGATGAATTGCTCAGGCATTGCTCCTCATACTGCACCGTGTAAATAAGGCCACAGCATTTTTATCTGTGGGTAAGAGCTCTCAGTTCCTCGTGCCCCTCTCCGATGTGACAACCTCCTCTTTGGGCTGGTTACTTTTCTGCCTGATGCTTCGCTGGAAGAGCCTCACTGTAAAATCCCTGTTCCCAGCAGCTACCACCTCACGGGGCGGGGCGGGGGGG
>VZUA01031472.1:23475-39373 GCA_013401035.1 Horornis vulcanius
AGTACAGCTTTAGAAAGGGGATTTTCCAGTATAAACAGAGCTAAGCCAAACTCTTCTCCTGGCCTCTCCATGCCCCAGCCCATATTTGCCCCACAAATAATTACCTGTGGATTTCACCTAGAAGACAGAGGATTTCACTTATAGCCCCAAATAGGCAGGCTCTGACGTAATGGCAGTCTGAGGAATATAGGTCAGGGAGGTGGCCTAGCCACTGGAAATGAAGTTTGGAAGCAGAATAAGCAACACTGTTAGAGGAGAAGATAGTAATCAGCAGTGGTCCTTGGATCTAAACATTTTACCTCCAGCACTCCTGCAGCTACAGCCCTCATCTGTTTCACTTTCCTATTTTAAGTACCTGACTCACATCCTAAATATTGACTTCTATTTTTCTATTAGCACTGGATTTTCAGCCTCCATATTGACTTTAACTGTACCTATGGTTGATACTAAGCCTCTCAGGTCAACAAACTTTTATAGCTGTTAGCTGCTCAAACCACAGTGGGCAGGAACTGGCACTATAGAGCAGTAGCTAGAAGCAATATTATTGGGAATTATAAATTATTCCTCTGCCTGAACTTTCCCTCTTATTCACATAGCTACATTCATTTTTAAACATGTGGCAAACGAATTTCACAGTGAGGACAATTGGGACTCTGTGATTTGGGGAGCACCCACCACCACTAGCAGGGATGGATTCTCCCCTGGGAACAGCAGAGTAATTCCGGAGTCACAGCCAGGGTACAGCAGCATAATCTGGGCCAGTAATGCCTGTGAGGACAGACAACACCCAGCCAGAGGATCAGAAACTCCAAATCCATCTTAGCTGCACACACAGACCCCTAATGTCTCCTTTGGCTGACATTTTAGAAGCACACGGAACTGAGCTGTTGCAACCAAACTTCAGAGAGACTCGGCCATCCATCATTTGTAAAACACTTCATGTATGTAAGAAACAATAACAACATTAAAAGAACATTATGGCAGTGACAAAGCCAAGACTAAAAAGTGAGGAAACGCAGCAATTAAGATTAACTTATGCCTCCCAGCATAATATTTTTCTGCAGACCGCATACTATTTTTTGGAATAGGACCCATGCTGCAGAGCAGGGACAGGGAAGGTATGTCAAGGATTTTACTGACACAGGATGAGTGCAGCATTTAGATGTGAGCAGAATCATATGAAGCTGCATCGCTTAAAAGATGCCCCTTTGGGTGCTGCTGCCCCTTGGGGGCTTGCCCAGCACGTGTCCCTACACAAAGAGCTCACAGAAAAGGTTGGTTTCCTGCCATCCCCCCTCTGCCACTCAACCTCACAGACAGCCAAAATGTCACCCGGATTTATCTTAAATTCTAAGTCCGTGCCATGTTCAGTTTAATGCTTTCTAAAAAGTTGTTATCACTGAGGAAATGATTACTGGGATGATAAGCTATGAATGACTTATTCATTCACTATTTTCAGTCCTTCATCAGTCTACTAGATCTTGTGCTTATGTTCCAATCCTTCACATACTGATTAATTTTTCATGTGCTACCAGGCCTTTTTCAAGCAAAGACTGCCAAACTAATGCGATCTGGCCATTTAGTAAGCTGTTCCTTTCCTTTTTTGTTTTTCTTACCCCATGCTTGGAGTACAAGCCCATGGAAGGAAGGAAGGGTCTGTCAGAGAATTTGTATGATACTTGTGATTTATTATTAATTGCTGGCACAGCAGTCCCTGCAGGTCATAGGACCCTGCCTGTGCTAAGCAACGTCTGGATGCTGTGCTGGGCAATGTACTGACTAGGAAAAGGGCTTTTCCCAGCCTTTCTAAGTAGTCAGAGGTAGTGTCCCCCTCCTGTGTAACAGGAAAGGCAATACAGCTCTGGCTGACCAAGTGCACGGGGGGGCCGTGCTGCCTGTGCTGGGCAAGTGTCTGGAGCTGAACCCTCCACAGCAAACATAGGAAACAGGCTTTTCCCTCGCCTGAAGTCTGCAGAATTACGGTTTTCAAGGATTTACCACTTAATGGCAAAATTCTGGCCCACAATTACCCTGTGTTCTCGCTGCCAAAGCACATACATGAGTTGTAATCAGAGAGTGGCTTTTTTCCCATCCTCCCTCCAGCTTTGCCATGAGATGGAAGAAACCGTGATGGGTTGAGCCTTGCTTTTCCCTGCTGTGCCAGGAATGACACGTGCCTCATCCCAGAGAGCTGCAGCTCAAATCCTGTTGCTAAAAGCCCCAGATTTGCAGCACACAGCCCATGGCCCCACCAAAACCAATGGACATCCTTCCATTTGCACCTTGTGACAGGATCAGGGCCACAAATACAGGCCATGAAAAGCGAGCTGAAGGTTAAATAAGTTATGCCCTAAGGGAAGTGGCCAGCATCAGTGCTCAGAGTGAGAACTAACTCTGCTTTGGCAGAGACTCCCTGCACACCTGTAGCCAAGTCTCTCAGGTATTTGATAGTTTGATTTCTCACCTGTACAACAAGGAAAAGGTAATCCTGCCTTCAGCAGAGCACTCTGAGGACAACTGCCCTGGGTTCTGGAAGGGACTCTGATGTACAGCATGTATAATGACTCTCAGATGCCTAAACCTGATCCTTCTGGTGAAAACATTTCTAGCCCTTTAGTTCCTAATTTCAGTTATACATTACCACAGCAGCAAGATGGAGCAAGATAAGCCTGTTGTCTTACGTAGATCTCTCAAGCTGATAAGTGAACATTTTGGCTGTGCCAAGCCAGCATGACCACTTCCATGCTGCCCCCCTATTCTGCAAGCAATGCAATTATCAGGCATTTCAAAAAAAGATAAAAACCACGGGCACACAAAACACAGTGCTTTGTGAGCTACCTGCTGCTGTCACGGTCCCAGGTGACCCAGGCTGGCTCTGCTGTGTGCCTGCAATCAGCATGGCTTGCGTGCTTTGAACAGCTTGTCCTTACCCCATCACTCCACACATGGGAGACTATCCCCTTATTGCCCTCACCCAGGGCCCTGACCTCAATAATTAACTGCATTTAGCAAGGACATTATTAAACCTGACTCTCTGCTCCCAGATGAGCTATCAGGTGTCTCACTTTAACCCAGCAGGAACCTTTTTCTCACCCCATGCCCTTCTTATTACCCTTTAATGTGCCCTGAAGCCTCTGGAGCAGCTCTGTCTATCCCAGATAGTGTCATTTCTAGAAGGATGAGAGGAAAAAAAACCAAAACACATCCAAAAAAAAAAAAAAAAAAACCAAAACCAGAAAAGTCCATTTCCGAAGATTTTTTCCTAACTGGCTGTAAAATATCTTTCCATTTCCTTTCTATTTTAATCACCCATCTCTAATAACAAATTCTAAAAACCAACAGGTCTATCCAGTCACAGCAAACTGCTCAGCTGTGGATTAAAGCACATTACAGTTTTTAGCAGGACACTACTCCTTTATACCTGTGAAAACTGATCACATCTGTCTATTATGATTAAAAACCAAGGAGATATTAATAAGTAGCTACTAATTAGCTTGCATTTTAATCATGGCTTTTAAGCCAAACAAACACAGGAGTGCCACTGAAACATAATATAAAATGTCAGCAAATGTCTCTACTTTAGAGCTTGGCAAGTGCAGCTTGCAATGTGCTGATGGCACCAGGGCACGGAAGGGCAATAGGCAATGCTCTCTGCTCCTCTTGGGCTCTGGCACAGGAATGCACCTGGCTGTGGCTGGGGCATAACCCTGGAGTGGGTGAAAGCAGTCTAAGGCAGCTTGGCCTCGTGAGCAGCACCAAAAGCCCCGTGGATGCTGTTTCAGTGGCTGAACCAAGGAGACCTCAGAGACTCTAACCTGGTTTTCTACTTCCTTGCTCCTCTTCTGCAGGTTTTTACAAGTGGGATATGTCAGGGTTCATCTTATGTTGGCAAGGAAGCACCCCTGTGCCACTTTCAAAACACACAAGCTGTGGATAACTGGGTTAACTGGGAACCTCAGTCAGATATCAGCAGTGTCCCTGCATCTCCCTGCAGCCTCTGCATCACCTATCCAGCAGCAGTGACAGCTGCCAGCCAGCAGTGCAGCTCTCCCATAGCCATCATTTCCAGCACCAGGCACAGGCACTGTGCCAGCAGTGTCCCTTGCAGTGCCCCATGGCTGCACTGGGCTCACTCCCTGCTCCATCTGGGCAATCTCCCATCCCTCCCAAAACTATCTCATGTGAGAAGAGCTGCTCTGGGACTGCACTTCTAAAAAAAACCACCAAACTTTTCATTCCCTCTACTGTCCTTTACTACATGTCTGTACGGTGCCCAGCATCCCAAAGCCCTCATCTCCTCCAGAGCCCCTAGGGGCTGCTAGATTGCAAAAAATACACACCAAACACCAGCTGGAGAGCAAAACATTCCTCAAACCTATCTTTCCACTCATGGCAAGCAGCTGAAAAATGCAGCACCCTTCAAATAAAAGGCTGGGACTGAATATTGCAAGTGCAACAAACATTTTATGGATGAGAATGCTCCTGCCTCTGAAAATATTTGTTTTCAATACCCACAAAGTAGTATAATGTCATTTAGCGAGGAGAATTCTGGCAGTCGATGCACAATCTGGCAGAGCTACAAGTACTGTAGGTGTTATGATACACACACAACATGTTTTACAAATAGAAAGTGGTTTCCAGAGTTCTTTAATCTATTCTAATTTCCCCCACCTCTACCCAAAAAAGCTGCAGTTATGAAAATACTATTGCATACTGAAATATTAAACTAGAAATCTGAAGAGAGTTGTTTTTAAAAAGCTCTCTTTTCAGCGATTCCTTCTTCTCTCTCTCTGTTTTTTTTAAGTCAGGTATGTTTTTAGCAACTTAAACAGGTTGGGTTACCCACAAGAAGTAGTAATTTTTCCACCTAGCAGATTGAGGCATTCATACCCTCTTCAAACATTTCTAAATTTATTCTCCAGTATTATTCAAATAGAAATATTTGCATGTACACCCTCAATCGGATAAAACCCTTTTAGTACTAACTCATGAGTAGAAACCACACAAATGAAGAAGATTAAAAAATGCACCTTCTTTTAATCCAAGGAGCCTTTGCAAGGAGTCTTTCCAAAAAGCCATCCTGCCTCAAGTGGTTATTATTTCTTCTTTTTGGAGGAGAATCCTGCTCAAGAGCAAGTCTGGTACCTATTCAACACGCAATGAGATACACCCTTACCTGGCTAGCAGCCACATGGGCAAGGGGTTATTAGCCTAATTTACAGGTGGGAGACCAAAGGATAAAGAGACCAAGTGAACTTTGCAAGGCCCCAAAACAGTTTTTTTCTCAAGTCCCATGCCTCAGTCACAACACAAGGCTTCCATCCCATGAAATCACATCAGCTGCCTCTTGTGGATTTTCCAGAAGCAGGAAAGCTGGGTTTTAACTTTTATAAGCCTCTGAGGTCACCAGCTTCACTCTTAGGTGAACTGACCAGACTCAAGTTTCAGGAACCCTGGTAGAGCATGGGCAGAATCAACCAGTGCCACATCCAAGCTCCCATCCAAAGGAGAGCACGTCAGCTTTCTGTGTTTGGGCACTTCCAAACCAGACCTCCACACAAAACCACAGTGGAGACCCCAGCCTGATCCCACAAGGAGTACACCAAGGAGATATCATGCAGTAACAGTAGCACTGTAGTGGCATCCTGCACCTGAGCCATGGGGGCCTCATCTTGTCTGGGCAGTGCCACAGGACTGTGGGGACAACACTGAGCAGCTCAGCAGAGCTGAGCCTTGCTCCTTCAGTCAGCACTGACTACACAGTGCACATCCACACCATGAGGATACACGGGAAGTTTCTTCTGGGAACATGGATGAATGGGTATATGTCTGCTAATGACTTCCCAAACTGGTGGCATAGATATTTCATAATCGAAATGAAGGTGTTTCTAGTTTGTCTCAGAGGATAATCTCCAGGAAATGCAGTGTTCTTGATTCACTCACTTGGAATAGGGGATTAGCAACCCAGGGAATGAGTTCCTCTATAGGGAGAAGAGCAAGGTGGAGGAAAACTGCAGCGTATGATTGGGTTTGGCAGGCCGTGCTACCCTAGGAACAGGACAACCTAAGGGAGCAGGACCTGGAACCTACTGGGGTTTCTCAGGCTTCGTGACCTGTTTATTCCCACACCCTACTGTGTTCAATCCAATATACCTGTTCCACAAAGAAGAGCAGCCTTTCCAATTGTGAGCTTCTATCCATGCTCCCAGCATGGAATACCTCCCAGACATCTTTTAATTTCTTCTCATGAGGCAACCATGAGGCTCCATGTAGGTTGTGATGAGGGAAAAGCTCTTACACTGCACTGCTAAAGAGGGGATTATGCGATGCTGAGAACAGGGCAAGAACAGGGTGGTACCTGTGTTTCAGCCACAGATCACGGCCATGAGGTCTGTCTGTAGCCTCAGGATAAAAACTGAGATAATAAATTGGTACAAATTACATGAATTACCTAAATAATGCTCGTTAGAAAAATTACATCTCCATGCTGCCATCTGTTAGCCTGCAAGCAGCTCCATAGACAGCAGAGGAACAAACACAAAAAAAAAATATTACCCAGTAAAAGGTGGGGCTGGATGATTGTGCATTTGGCATTTCCTACCTGCTTGCAAATAGACTCCCACTTTTACAACTCTATTTATTGGGCTGGATTCTCACATGAGCTCAACAATGCTGATTTAAGCTAGCTCTGAATCCATGACTTACGAGCATTTGCTGATAGTCACTGTGGCCTGTTGTCTATCTCCAGGTTGTTTGCTAAGTTCCATAGCATGGCCTGTGGTGTTCTCCCTCCTGCTGTTGCCCAGCTGCCCAAAGGTAATGAATGGTGAGCCCAGTGCTACAGCGCCATCCACTCATTTGTGACGGGCTCTTTAACCTCGCTCTTCCCCTTGCAAATCCAACCTGGGAGACACAACCCTGACCATCGGTCCAGTCTCCAGTGGAGGTGAGTCCCAACCTAGCAGACCATGTGGATAAGTCCTGAGGGACTTAAGCATGTGCTTAAGTTCTCTGCTGGATCAGTGCCTTTGCAACCAGTCCGACTGCTTTGTTAGCAGTGCTGAGCACCAGGGCTGAGCTCCAACAGGAAATAGCAGCTTCCCTTTGAAGTCCTGCCACTGATGTTCACGTAGGTGGGACTTCAAAGAAGAGCCACTGCTTCCCCTCCCAGTATCGGAGGCCCCAGTGTTGGAGAAGCAGTACTGCTGGTTTTAATTGCATGAAGGGATGCTTTAGGGCGGACGATTCAGCCCTTCTCAGAAAAGGGGCAACCTGAAAAAGTTCCCACCTGCTGGCAAGAGACCCAAGGAGAGGTGAACCTGCACCCCAAAATACCTTTTAAAACAAAGGTCTGTGGAAAGAAATCTCATTCCCTTCTGTTCCCTGTTTTCCACAGTGCCACTGAAAACTACCTTGTGAGGATCTAGTTTACTCTGGAGCTGTACTCCTGGCCAGCATAAGGGCCCCTCGCCAACTGGATGTCGATGAGGGATGGCCAACCTCAGCTCCCATAATAGAGATCACTGGAACAACTGACTTCAACAACAGCCAAACTGAGCCAACATGAGGAAATACCCCCACAGGCAACCTACATGGCTGATTCTGCTGCTGACTGACAGTGCAATCACACACCGGAGCTCCTCTAATTTCTCTGTATTTCTTTTCCTTGAGGGAAAACAAAGCAGAGAAGTCCACATCCTAAATGGTGTCAATGAACTCAAATGACATCAAAACGTGGCTCTGCCTCTTCCCTTGCAGATTGCCAACATCCATCTATTTTCTCAATCTTCAGTCAGAGGCAAGACCCAGTCAGAGAAGAGGGATCAGACCCTTAACACAGAAAACCCTGGGGACCATGGAATGCACTAGAGAAGCAGCCAGCATTCCCAGGAACAAGAGAAACAGTGCAGGATTTACATGCATGTGCAAAGCTCTTCCATGTTCATACTGTTTGTTTTCTCCTCCCTGAATTCTCTTCATGTATCCAGATTCCATACATTTCTCCAATCAAAAGCCAACTACACAAGCAGGCATGGATTTTGAAGGAAGATGAGTAATTCTGTGTTCTTCAAAAAATGAGTCCTTTGTGACCTCACTGCACAGAGTTCAGCTGAGCTCTGCTGTTCTTGTAACCAAGAACTTCCCATAGCCTGGTCATCTGCCCTGGTCACTTGATGTTTTGTACCTCCTCAAACAACACTTGCACATTGCTTTTGGAGCAAACTCGAGTCAGCAGGAAAACAGTGTATGCCAGTGGGGATTAATAAGAGCAGGAATTGTAACCCCAGTAAAACCAGCTAAGCAAAGATGGGCCCCAAAAATGCTGAAAGCTCTCAGTGCCAGACCCTGAGGGGCTGACAGAAGCAGTGCAGTGTGACAAGACTAGACTTGACCACTCAGATGATCCCGACCCAAACCGTGGCGTCTGCTCTGCTATGAAGAATGACCAAAAAGCTCAACTGAAACAATTCCTGTCTCAGGACAAAAAAATGAGTATGGAGAGTCACTCATCTGCCTTTAGCAACACAGCCATGGTTTGCTCAACCAGCTCAACAGCAGAACAATTGCATAGAAATGTTTGAAAAAAGATCTCTTTTCATCAATAGAAAAGTGATTTTTTCAAGACATTTCTCTTAGAGCTTTGAACTTCTACCAAAAAAAAGCCAACGTGCATTCTCAGCCAAAACTATGCAACTATTCTATAATCAGCAGTTTCCCATTAAAGATTTTTGAGATTTAGGAGTCTGGGGGTTTTAACTGCTATTTTTTTCTGAGTATTTAATCAACATTCTCCACTGAGGGAGAAAAAATATTCTGGTCAAGAGTTGGTTTCCTTGCAAGGTTGAGAAGGGCAAGGGGGAGGAGGGGTCACTGTATTTTTCCTTAAAGACACAAACATTCTCTTATAACTGAAGTCACCGTGCACTTGTGAGCCTGACAAATTTAGAGGACTTAAAATCGATCAATAAAAAAAGAGCATAACCACAAGGGAAGTTCTGGTCAGCCCTTCAGCTTTACATCATAGACAACATTAATTTTATCACAGCCTAAAAAAAATTAAAATAGAAAAATCTTCTATCTTCTTGGAAAACAGCAGTTATTTTCTTCCCCTGCTCAGATATTTTTATAAGCCTAGTTCCACCAGCTTCACTCCTGTTGAGAATCACCTTTCCCTGCAGGGCAGAGCATTCATTTAGAGGTGAGATATTATGTCCCAAGCAGGACACTGAGATGCCTCCACCCAACAAAAACTCCACTGTGCAGCTGAGCTGGTCCAAGTCCATCCCAGGTCCAAGTCTGGTTTGCAGCATTCCCCATAATGTCTGGATACTGGCCTCTATAAATAAACAGGCCAGAAGGTCTGGAGAAGAGGTGAAGCCTTTCTCATTAGCTGTGAGCAAGGAAGGAAGTTGTACCTCACCAAAGTCTGCGGGAATTCACAACTCCCTCCTTCCCTTAATAGCACTGCTAGAGGCGGAGAGGAGCAGGGCAGAGCAGCCTGACAGGGATGGTCCAACAAAACTGTTGAGACAACCAGTGAAATGAAATCCTGCACTTGAGTAAGGGTGGCAGAACTTGCCTGACAGATACCTTTCTTGCTGGCTAATCAGAATCACAATTTATAGCTCTTTCCATGAAATCTCAGCAAAAGAACACAATGGCACACTCGGTTTTGTTCACTGGCAAACATGTCTGAACCCTTATTTGTTCAGGGAATTGGTTTTGATAGCTTGTTGTCACTCCCCAACATGTTTTTCTGGTTACTTATACACATTAGCTTAGCAAAACTTCCACTGGGAATAGGTTTCTCTGGTCCAGGAGGAATCTTCTGGGCAAAACAAACCTGGCCAGAGCAGCCAAGGATTTCGGCAGCCAGAAGATGCACTTTTGAAGGCTTGATACAGATCAGGGAGTTGAACTTGGATCTCCTAAATCCAAGAGGGATATCTTAACCCCCAGGCAAGAGGCCATTCCTGAATGTTGCTTTCCTGTAGGAGTCACTTCACACTGCATATAAGTCATACAATATTTGCTGGTAACAGCCAAACCAGTTCTGCAGAACAGTGTCCCAGAAAGAGCAGGAACATGACCCTGAGTCTCCATGTGCCAGACCAGTGACTTGGCTATCCACTGGTTTATTGTAGTGATCAGGAAAAACAAATCCCTTTATGGATCCTGTGTCTTCCAGGCGGAATGGAAAAAACTGGAAATCTCACAGCATCCTGAGCAACAGGAGAAGCGTTTCCCCCCGCTGTTACGGGGGGCAGATCTGTGGTGTTTATCACCTCTGTCGCCAGAGTCAGGATCTGGCCTGCTGCCTTCCACCCTCATTCAGAATGCACTTTCATCTCTAGTATAAACACCAAGGAATATCAAAAGCCCTGTTGACAGTACAGCTCTCATTTTCTGCTTTAAGAAGTTGCCAAAATGTACAAAATTAAACTCCCCCAGTCACAGTAGGCTGTTTCGTCAGTTTATCCAATCGGTAATGTAATACCATTGCAACCTCTATCATTCTCTCTCTTTTCTTTTCTTTCTTTCTTCCTCCCTCCCTCCCTCCCGCTTTTCCTTCCTTCCTTCCTTNCCTTCCTTTCCTTCCTTCCTTTCCTTCCTTCCTTTCCTTCCTTCCCTTCCTTCCTTCCCTTCCTTCCTTCCCTTCCTTCCCTTCCTTCCCTTCCTTCCCGTCCGTCCGTCCGTCCGTTTTTCCCCTGGAAAGGAATACAGTTCTTCCAAAAAATCCAATTACAGCATGAAATTTGAAACCAGAAGTATAAATCAAATATCATTGTGATGACTCTGAGGAATATTCCTGCACACAACACATGCATTGTCCAGGCCACTGGGGGTTCATTATGGATATTATTATGCTAAAGGAGCTTCTCTGGGAATCTTCTCTGGAATTGCGGGAGTCTGAAAGAAGAATGCTCTGTTGTCCCTCACCCACCATCTCAAAGAGCATATTTGAGGACTGGCCCTGTATTTCTCGTTATCTTCCTAGTTCCTTTCAAAACTAATGGGAAAATGTGGGCCTCAAAAATATAGAACTGGGTTCTTTCTTATTTCATTAACAAAAACGAGCAAAATGAGCAGGACCATTTTACAAACAGCAGCTCTGTGGAAAACTTCTAGGAAAACAGGAGCAATGCCAAAAGTTTCTCTAGCTCTGTTTCTCTAGTTTCTCTAGGAGTGAAATACGTTCCCATAGAAAGGCATGCATGACATTTGCAAATGACCTTCAATCCAAATCGAAGTGTAACATACATTACCTCAGTACATAATTCATTCTTGATCTATTAACATATGACTCATTAACATATTAGTAGCAGTAGCGGTGTTAATAGGGGTAATACTAATAATCCTGTCATTGTGGTGCTAACAGGTCACAGCATGCCAGGTCTTCTACAGGCCTTCAACAAGAGGATTTGTGACTCAGCATCACAAAGGTGGTGAGAGAGAGGTTTGATAGCCCTACCAGTTACTTCATGGGATGTCTGCTTTTATCTCTCCTTATCTCCCTGAGGTATGAGGTATCATGGAAGATCTAAATGTGCAATCATAAGGATTGTTCTGGTGTAAGATCTCTGATGGTATCTTTGCTGGACATGGGATGAAACGCTAAAGAATGTTTGGATTTTTTTTCCCTATTCCTTAAATATTTCTGTTAGTACTCCATCAGGTGTGAAACACCTACTGAGCTCTTGCAGAGATTTCTGCTTCTCCAGGATGCAAGAACGCTCTCACCTCAGGGAAAGGTTTTATGAAGTAATTTTGCAGAATTTGTCAAGAACTGCTGGGTAGGAATAACACACAGCCTAAGAAATGCTGTTCTACATTCCTTTTTCCACCCTTGATTTCTGTGCTTGGAAATCTCATCTGACAGGAGTTGAGGAATGAGTCTGTTAGTCTGGGATTTCCAGGAACACAGCTCCCGTCATGCTGAGGGAAGGTCCCCACATGGCTGAGCCCACCCACAAGGCTCAGCCAGCACTGCCACCCAGCCAGCAAACCCCCAGAGCCCAAAAGAAGCAGGGCTCTTTGGAGGTCCAGCCCAGGTCCTCCAGAGAAGAGTTACACTCACAGTGGTTGTGTTCTGCAGGGGGTAGAGGCTTTTACAGGAGAGTTGAAAGTTATTGAGTGATTTCTGATGCTATAACACAGATCTAATTTACCATAAGTGAAAACACTGCTTGCAAGATTTGAGGAGAAATCAAAGTTCAGATTTCAAGTATCCCTGAAAATCTGACGCTTCTAAGAATCCAGTGTTTGGGTCTTGGCTCTAGAAAACTGATTAGAAGACTGAGGAGTATCCCTAGCTTCGTGTGCAAACAAAATCTGCAGGCACAAATCTGCCTCTGCAGAAAATGAACAGATATTCTATGGTATCTTGCCACATATCCCTGAATCTGTGGGATTCAAAATCCACACCACAACGGAAGGTAAGACTGGGCAGGCTGGGAGCCACAGCTGGGGTGGAAAATATCCACAGTAGCATTATATAAGAACAATAAAAAGCAAAGCTCTAATTACCTTCCTGCTCACCCTCACCACGCTGCAATGAAGTCTCTGCCATTAACATCTCATCTACATAGAAAGGTAGAGCATTGTAGAGTATATTGTAACAGGGAAAGCACAACAGCTCTTTTTGGAAAGAAGAGTTGTACGGTACAAAGCACTTTGACAGCAACATAATGGCATTCACCAGAAGTCTTGTTCCAGTATAACCAGTGATTAAAAAAGCTTAAAGAACATTAACCTAAAAAAAATTGTATCAAGGTAGTTTTTACTGTAAGCCAGGCCTAAAAATGGTTCTTCAGACTAGGTTCCAGGAAAATTGTCTAATATTCCAACACTCCCCCCAGTGTTATGATGCCAATTACAACCTTTAAAACTCCTGACAATTCAATGCCTCAGCCAGCCTTGGGGTCTGCCCAGAGACACTGAAGGTGCAAAACCAGGGGACCCCCAAATGATTATTATCAAGAATCTTGCGTTAATTACTACGTGCCTGAGTGAGTGAGTAGACAGGCTCATTGGCTGGAAATGACAAAACTAATTCTCAAAGGCAGCTCTTTCCTCCTCCCTTTCCTCAGGCTTACCTTTATTTTTAAACACAGAATTAAAATCAGCCCAGCTCACCCCACTCCAGGTAGGAGGGAAAAGGCACCAGCATCCTCCTTGCCTGTTTTTAGTCTCTTCAGAGCTCCCACAGCACACAGAGCACACAGATCTTCCAGCTGATGGGCAGAAGCATGTTAATTGTGTGCTTGCTGGAACAGCCATGGCTCTCTGCCTTCCTCCTCCAAGTTAAATATCCCTCTGCAATCTCCAATAGGATGAAAGACAGCAAGTGACATCCCATTCCCCACCATCCAAGAAAGGAGGAAAAGCTCCCTGATGCCTCTCTTCTACTGTATTTCTGAACATATGAACAATCCATGTCTTGGCAGGGGAAATACATGACCTGGATCACACAATGGCTCCAACAACTTTGTGATATCTGCAGAGCTGTGAATTTTACCTTTGCAGGACTTATGAGGAGGGCTACTCCTCTCCATAGGTGGGGACAATCTTCCCAAGACTTCTGCCCTGCAAGAATATGGACTTTTATATTCAGACTGCTTTTATGGGGGCCTTGAGAGGAGAGCTCCTAAATTGAAACCACATTGCCCAGCCTGAGCCAGAGCCTGCTGCATGAGCCCTGTCTACTACCCAAGTCTTTCTAGTGCTGATTCCTTCCCGGCCAGAGCACAAAACAGGAGGGCTTACAGCTCCCAGGAATCTGCCAGCATGGAAACTGTACTTGACTAACAGTTTGCAAAGCTCCACTAGAGCTGTGGGACAGGCTTCCATCTTTCCAGGGTCTTGGTGGGTGCACAGTGGCCTGAACAGCTCTTTGTGTCTGTAGCTGCTGCAAGAGAAACACCTTTCCTCTTTTGTTTTTCCAAAAGAGAAGCTGTTGGGACGTGCTCACCATCTCGCTCTCTTTTGATAACCCTTTCGGCATCCTTCCGTTTTCTGGTTATTCATTTGTTACCCCTGAAATCTGATTCCTGATCTCAGCCCTCTCTTATCAGCCCCTTTCACTGAGGAGTTCCAAAGCAACGGGTTAGTTTTAATCTTTGCGCTCTTTCTCTGTCCCTGAGGCCTCGTTTTGCTGGGGAGGAGGTGAGTGATAGACCTGATGTTGGAGGGGGGAAGGGGCTGCCATCCATTAACTCCCTGTTATCTCTCTATTCATCTGCCCACGAAACAAAGGTATGATTGTTGCTCCAGCTCCCAGACCTGTGCTGGCTTCACTCCAGCTCCCATGGGTCAGAGGAGACATGGAGGCATGGCTGAGCACAGCTCAGCAGCCAGGGGTAAGGTCTCCTATGTAAGCTCTCTGCCCAGGTCCTACAGCCACGTCCTGCCCAGCCCTGGTACCCCCGAGTGGCAGCTGTGCCCAGCCTGGCCGGAGCTGGCCTCCCTTTGGGTGTTTGAACCTGCCCGTGAAACACGGCTTGGACTCTGCACCACGCCAGCATCTGGCAAACCTGTTCTGGGCTGTGCTCTCATTGAAGCAATTATATAGGATATAGGGTGCTAGAACATGAGTTCCTTTATCTCTGTTTCCCACATTACACCCTTTCCTAAGGCGAATTGATGCAGCCCCATTGAAGACGAGGCACTGATTGACACCAGCTGAAGATCTGGCCCTGATTCTGGATTCTGCCATGCCTTGCCTCTGGGGAGTCATTTACACCAGTTCAGAGTGCAAAAGGCAACCAGCAGCAACCATCAGAGCTGCAAAGCAGCGAAGTCCCATCCCATCACCTTCAAAGCCTGACATGCCACGCACTGATCAGTGGCACAGGGCCCAGTTCCCTTTGCATCTCAGTTGGTTTTGGCGTTGCACATAGACATCCTCGCTTCAGCTTCTAATAAACCTTGAGATCCTTGCCAAGATTCTCAAAAGAAAAAGTTGTGACCCAGTTCCTGGAGGGTGACTTGGTGTAAATAACTTTCAGTGGCTTAATGGCACCCTCATGAAATCTAGCACCACACTGGTCAGTCCATGAAATGTGGAGCAAAGAACCAGTCTTAATCCAATGTTACACACTGAATATCTTTTCCTCTGCTTGCACACACAAAATCCATGGCAATTTCCGGAAGAACTGCAGTTGTGCAAGCCAAACAGAGCTTGGCTTATGTTCTGAATCATTCACATAGTGCCAGTTTGAATGGACAACATTAGCCTTTGAGCAAAGCTTGCCAGCACTGCAAAAACCCTGAGGTCTGAATGAGACCCCAGTTGACTGCAGCTGGCTGGCTTGCCTGGGCTGTCCCTTCTTCCAGCTTTAACCATGTGGCCAAAGAGTCCTACAGGGACTAGGCAGAGCAGTGTCCATTCGCTGCTTGCAATACACCTGCAAGAATCGAGGCTGGACTTTCTTTGTCATTTTACTGCTCTCAGCTTGGCACTATTTTGTGGCCTCTGCAAACAATGGTAGAGCTGGACAGCCACGAACACACATCTTCACAACCTCTGTTATACTTTGAGAATTTCAGGCATGACAGTCTTTTCAGGTTTTTGACGTTGCCGTCCAAAGTCCAGTGAAATTACTGCAAGGCCCCCAGAACTGATTTCAAACAAAATGGACCCGACATTTAAATCTAAGGTACCATGTTTAGATCTGTGGGTTGCTTTGGGCTTCTAATTTCCATAGGGATTTGCATAATAAAATACAATAATAGGCTGGGCGAGTACTTTGAGCAGTGGCTGTCAGCCAGAAGCTAACGAGCTCCATTGCAGACTGTTTAGCCCTGGACGAGTCACTTGACCTTCCCAAGTCACATCGTCCCCACCTGTGAAATGGGATGGTAATACTTGCCTCACAGGGGTGTTGTGAGGATTAAT
>VZUA01031474.1:0-29436 GCA_013401035.1 Horornis vulcanius
CTTCTCCGAGAATTACACAACTGATTTTTTTAACACATTGCTGGAGATTGCATTCTGTATTTCTCTAATGCTGGCTCGGCAGATAGCTGCATTAAAGCCTGGCTCTCTGGGCATTCCTCAGTTCAGAACCTGAAGCAGTTACAATCTTGCTACTTTATAAATTAAATTAGACTGGAAGTTTCTGGCATTAGTTAAGACTCTATCCATGGAATGCACAGCAAAATTGCAGTCATTGTCCAGAACTACTTATAATCTAAACTAGAGGTAGACAGTTTGGCTTCATGTGTAAAGACACTGCACATTATTCCTTTCAGATGGGGTACTGACATGAATGCAGTAAGCTTCAAAATAGACCAGAAGTGAGAGGGAGAGATCCATAGCAAATCCCTTTTCAATTTGAAGAACATTACACAGCCCTGAAAACTGACTCCTAAACAGACTTGGGTGTTCTGGACTTTCAGGTCAGACATGCTAAATCATGAGAAATTACTTTCAAACTCATTTGTATAGGTACATTTGTATATTTGCTCCATAATCAGTTATCCCATTTGGGATTTGGGGGTTTGGGTTGTTTTTCTTTTAGCACTACCTAAAAAAAGAGAGGGGATCATTACATTAGCATCCCTTACTTTGGATTTAAATTATGTTCAAACATTGTAACTGCATTAAAAAAATAATTTTATTTAGTGGTAAAAAGACCAAGGAACACTGGCTGCTTTCTCAGCTTGAATGAAAGTTTGGCTACTGAAAGAGTTACCAACTGCCACAATTTGCAATATTTTTAGAATAGATTCAAGTAGTTGGGCAAAGACGACAGTAACGTGTCAAAAGAAAAGGGAAAGCAAAACAGCAATGCCACAATCTTCTCTGAGGCCATTTGCCACTTTACATCAAAATCGTCTTAATTCAGAAGATTAGAAGCACAATTTTTCATCATGTAATATGAAGAATTCTTTTACAGAATTATTTCTCTAAGTAAAACCTGAATACTGATGTGTTACACAGTCTGCAATGCCCTCTCTAAATGAAGAGGAATATCAATCCATCCTCAAGAGAGTGAAGACTCATATATAACTTTGGGAACATTCAGAGACATCCATGCAGCTTCCACTTTTTGCAAATCACTCAGATAAAGGTTCACTGAGTTATGCCAAGTAGAATGAGCAAGATACAGCTAATCAGTTTGGTGTTCTCACTATAGGGTCCCCACGCCATCCTACTCCCATGATCATGCAAATATGTACTTCTTATGCTTGACTTTCTTTTCTTATCGAAAACTGACAGCAAGTGTCATGTGAAGCATGACTGCTCCTGGCAAACACTGCACTTCTTACACAGCAAAGATGCAGACTGTCACTGAAGGAAAGTTACAGCTATGTGAAAGTATACAACCAACCTGTGGAATGAATGAGTTTGTTTAAACAGCACACTGCATAGCTGAGAAAGAGGCAATAGAAAAAAGCAGCAAGAAGAGGAACAGACAAACAGGAAGCAGTTTTTGCAAAGCAGCCAAGTCCTGAAACCTGCAAGATGCAGCATCTGCCAGAGATCTGGCAGCAGCACAGCCATGCAATCGACACAGCACATGTGACCCCAGGCCAGAACTGCTACAGAATTCTGCTTACAGCCAGGGTTTAAAATAGCTCTTCTACTAACTAAAGAAAAGGTAACCAAACATCAGCACATTAAGAGCAATACTTTGGTTCTTCCGTTAAAAGCACATTGAATAGAAACAAGATTAGGGTCACTAAACTACTCCAAACAGTCTCCACAGCCTTGACCAGACAGCCTGGGCTAAGCTCTCAAAAGGAGCTGTAGCAGCACTCCTGTGTTACTGGCCCATTTATACACCTCAATAACACAGTAATCTGCACAAAAACATCTCTAGACTAACTGACCTCTGGTCAGTTCACTTTATGTTCACACAACGGGTCAGCTATACCGAAACAAGCTAAACTGAATAAAAAAACCCCACTGTTGCTCCACTCAGGAAGAAGGAACAATATATACATACTTGTGGTGCCAGTGGTACACTGACACTGTGCTGAGGAAATCATCCCACAAACACCAGCACTTGGTGATGAACACATACCTATGCTACATAAGTGCAGCATGCTGTATCATGTGACACACATGCCTATCCAAAAAACCCACAAGGTTACAAGAAATGGACTGCTTTTCCTTTCCCATACCTTAATTTTGCCTTAAAAATCTCTCAGAGTCCTGTTTAATTATGTTTAGAAGCAGGACTCCCATTTTGCTCCTTAAAGAACCTGACAACTGCAGCAAAAGAGAGCTGGGCAGTATCCACTTAGCAACATGCGAACACAAAAACAGCAACCATCCACACACCAAAATGAGAAACCCCTTCTTTGTAAAACATGACCCTTCTGCTGTGACACATCAGGCCTAAGGAATCACACTGAAAGCTACCTTTTCCAAGAATCTGGAAGTACAGGTGGGAGAAATTTCCAAGCAAAAAATCCTGGTGACAGTACAAAATTCTATACAAGTATTAAACCAAATTTATAAAAAACCCTGCAGTAATAGCATTTCATATGCAAAGATTTTCACAGGATTCAGAACATTTCTTTGAAAGCCCATTTCTATTTTACAGATGAGAACAAGAGATTTACCAAAACTTAGCATTTACCAAAAGAATTTTACAAGCATAGATCAGAACTGAGCCTTCTAGCCCATACACCTTAGTCATTTAAATAATTTTAACAGCAGCCAAGGAGAAGATATCCCAAAAGCCACCACTCTACACAAAATTTGTAAGGTGATTTACCAGAACAGCTCTGAATTAAACACACAGAACTTCTCATATGCAATATACAATTGCATCAGGTGTCTGAGAGTCACCCATGAAAGCTGGTGTTCTAAGTAGGGAATCACTCAAATTCTTAACCTATGAGAAACATCAAGGAGACAAACCCACCGGATACGGTTCCTCCTCTGGGCTTATATGGTAGAGCTGCAGAAAGGTTCTGCCCACTGCTGGAATTCACAGCTCTGAAACTCCCTCTGGATGCAGGCACAAGTCTCTTCAAAGACTGAATAAATCAGCAGAGTTTTCTCCACAAAATCCCCATTCATTAAAGATGTGAACATCTCAAGTTTAATGCATGTACTTCCTACCCTTGAAACATCTTCTTTACACACAACTAAATGCTGAGGGAGAGAGGACTGGCAATTCCTTCCCACGAATAAGTACTTCTTATAGTGAGGGCAATAGTGAGACAAAGCAAGAGACAGAGCAAAACTTTCACCCAACCTAGCAGTTACAGCTTTCACCTAGACTGCAGGCTCCACAGCAAGGAATATCCATGCACTCTACATTCAAAATTCATCGCATGAAACACTCAGTTATTAAAACTGAAACTGGAACCAAGGATTTCCCACCAAGATGAATGGACCAAAACAGAACATTTGAGAGCCATGTGCACTCTTTCCTCCTGGCCCACAAACTCAGGTAATAAACCAGCATATACAATAAACAGCACCTCAAGGCAAAAATTACAAGTCTTCCTCATCCCAGAACATCAGTCAAGACTGCAGCGTATGTGGACACCTGCAGAATCAGACACTCTGGCACTGAAAAAACACTTCATTGCCAGAAACAAAGACACCTTTAAGGATACAGGTATACTCCAAGGCACATCAGTAATTTTACCAGCAGCATGTAAAAATCTCTAACAGGCAATGTAAGTTCCTTACTACTAAGTACACATACACCAACACAACTGATCAGGTTGCCAGCCTCTGACATTCATCTGTATTTTTAAGAAGGTAGTTCCTTCAAGAGTACATGCAAACTTTATTATTATCTGCCCCTATTGTATGTTTACATTCAGGATGAATCAAAAGTACCGAAAAGACAGAACAGGCCTTAACATATCCAGAAGTGCCGAAGTGCTAACACTATCTTATAATCTAGGAATAGGTTCTTAAAAGGGTAAAGACAGAGCTAAATGTGTACGGTTATTTACTGTGGGTTTTTTGTTTTGGTGGGGAATGTTTAAAGCATATATGCATTTGGGAAAAGCACCTGCTCCACATTTAAGAAGGCCAGTCAATTCCAGGTTGAATAACTGTAATGAGTCAGGTGACTGAAAAAGGAAGTAAATGTGGCAAGAGCATTGTTTTAACCTCTGAGCAGATGAAAGCCCCGTTCTAAACAAAGAATGCAGGAAAAAGGAACACTATAGGCTTTGAAAACTAGAGACATGTTCTACACTTAGAAACCAGCTGGTTTTACTGTCCAGGTTTTAAAGAATACTCCCATTTGTTTTCAAACCTAATTTCAAAAAGTTATTCTTTCTCTCCTTCCCTCTACCCCATTAAAAGAAGTTCATACATTCACTGAATTTGGTCTAAACTCTTAACCATTATTAAAAAAAAAATTCTATTTAGCAATGTGTTGCAAAACTTTCATTTATAAGACATCTTTACTGCGCATTTTAGAAAAAGAGCATTACAACCAAAACTAAATGAGACAGAGGGGCAAAAAGGTTTTCAATTATACTATTTTAAATGCTTTGTTTTAAAATGAGCTAACACACACAACTAAAGTAAAAGTTAAGAAAATATTAAGGAAATTTGAATTACATTTATATCAAAGCAAGAGAATTCACAAGAAAGCAAGTCTCCTGGTAACATTAATAAATACATAGAAATGTTAAAGCCTTCTTCCACAATGAAGAAAAGTCTCAATAGTATCAAGTCCTAGCCTGACTCAAGTCACATTCAAATAAAACTCCAAAGAATGTTTAAAGAAAGAAACAACCCTCACTTGCAGCTATGGAAAAAACCTCAAGTTACTTCCTCTGTCTTTATCTTTCAGCCAAAATCAGAAAGATCAGGTTTCTAGTAAGAAGACAAGTAATTTAGTGATAGTTTGTGTTTCTGCATACCTGTACCTGTAGTTTCCTCCTCCTCATACCAAATAAAAGCATTGCTTAGCCTCATAGAGGAAATTTCACAGACGGCTACAGTGAACCATTCCCATTTATAGTGGAAAACCATACATAATTTAGATATACTAAACAACACCTGAGTGAGAATATAAACCAGGGGTAGGTGCACAACTTTTCACAAAGTAGGCCACTGAAGTGCTCAACACATTCCTGACGCTGAAGAATGTCAGAGAACAACGTGATCAGCTTCATCTGCCTGGAATTCCCCTCCCCTACACTCAACTACACTGGCTTCAGTTCGGTATTCTGATTATGCAATCAGAATTCCACACTGAGAAACGGGGATGTTACAAAGATGCAGGTGTTTCTGTTTGCCTGTATTCTCAGTGCAGTGACGGAAAAGCAGACAGGGAGGTCACGAAAACTTCTAAGCAGCGTAAACAGGTCCTCAGGAAGTGGCTGAACGAACTGGGGGGAGGAGGTGCCAAACCAAAGTCAGGTCACTCCCAGCAGCGCCACAGAGACGCCCTGAGCATCTTGCGCCGCTGCTCTGGATAAGGGAGGGAGCGAGAATAAGCGCTGCCAGTCACACACACACATTCGGCTCCCAGGCTACATCACCACCATTCCTTCTGAGAATTTCATCTTTCTACATGTCTAGTCAAACTTCAGGACAACGTAGACGTGTCAGCAGTTGATCTTCCTACATACACCACAAAAATCACATCCTGCCTGAAAGCAAAGTGAAAAGTATGGGAAGACATACATACAAAAAGAAAACATTAGAGGCAGTCTGTTCTTAATGAACAGGCATGGCCAAAAGCATTTTTTAAAAAATGACTGCCTCTATGTCTCCTTTGCACTCAAAAGCATTCTTTAGTTGTTTGGCTACTTTGATAACTAATTAGCATACAAATTTAAATACGCATATTTTAAAATTGAATGCTTTCAACCTTCACAGAAAGAGAGATATTGTTCCTCAGTGTAGCAGTAGCATTTAAAAAAAAAAAAAAAAAAANTCAATCTTTATGTTAGAGCAAGATACATAAATGCTAATTTTCAGACAGCAACCAGAAAGAAACACAGCAAAGGCAACAGTGTAATGTCATTCTGAGTATGTCAGCAACTAACAGCAGGTCAAAATATTCAAGCTGGGAATAGGAGGGAAAAGAGGGAAAGACAGAAAGAAGTCATCTTGCTTTCTTTATATAATCTAATAATAATCTGTTTGTAGTTGCCACTATTATGTTCCTACTTCCCCAATACTAGCAAAGACATAATAAACCTTCCCTGTGACCAAAAAAAAAAAAACAAAACAAAACAAACCAAACCAAAAAAACCCAAACAAACAAAAAAAAAAGAGAAAGAAATGCATTGTGGATGAAAACATTACCAAATGAAAACATGAACTGAAGGGTAAAACCCCCCAAAATTAAAAGGGTCAAGGCTATTTTGAGAAAACACACCTATTTTGACACAGACAAGCAGATGCTCATATTCACACCTAAGAATCACCTAGAAAAATCAGTATTTTCCGGTTTGATATTGATAAAGACCTTCAACTCCCATCCCCAAATCTGAGGGTATCACCTTGCTTCAGAGGAAAAAGCTGTCTGCTTGCACCACCAGGGGAAGGCCAACTTCCAGAACCACCACCTTGTTCTGCCAGGCTGCCTGGGGGTATTGGGATTAGATTCACCTGGGTAATTAAATCTGCCACAGAAATCTCACACTAAGTTTACAAGATCCAAAATTACACAAGGTATTCCAAAGGGGGTAACCCCAGAGGATTGCTCTGACATACTAGATAAGACTGCTAAATGCCAAGTGTACCCATCATGTCAAGTATCATTTAACATATACTCTTTATAATCGAGGAAAATGATTTTTAAGGACAAAATCTTACACTACTCCCATAACAAGGGCACCATAGAGCAATTCCAATTCACTCTACAGTAAAATCTATTTCTTCCAACAATACTGAAGTATAAATCAGAACAGTCTTAACTAGTTTTCAGATCCAAATTTTTGATTAAATTGCACTTTCTAATCTTCATGGAATATTTTACTTAATAGCCTTTAACCATTTTTTACCTTGGTAAGAAATATTAATTAAAACAGAAAGCAAANTGTGTCAGCCCAAGCACTTTGACACGATCAGACAAACAAAGCATAATGCACTGACACCGTTTAACACCTGCATACCCTGAAGAGCTTGGGAAAGTCAGGTGAAAATCATCCTACTTACATTGAAACCAGATGCAATCAGATTTGTCCTCATCTGAGGTAAATCAAGAGTCTGCCATGTACACGAGTGTCTCATCCTGCTTCCACAATGCTTCAGATGATCCTGTCTCCTTACATGCCACACTTTGAAGAGTCATTTCAAAGCACTGGCTACTTAGAACAGTCAGTAGTAAATTTTGCCCTTCAAAGCTGATCTTCAAAATCATCATCAAGATTAGATCTAGTTTCTCAAAGGCAATGTATTAAATACCTACTTCTTTCCTCTGAAGCATCTCTTCTCCAAGGTAATGTTCAAATTTTGAGATAGACTATGTTGAGTAGAGTATAAACAAAATTTTGAAAAGAAATCTAGAAAATATTAATCACCACCAATTTAAGTTTACTGACTTTTTGAAGATACTAAGCATCTGAAAAGGAAGACTCACTTTTTTTTTTGCAATTAATTCCATCTAACTTATGAGACCAAAATTAAGACTTTTATCCTATCTCAATAAATGTGCATCTTCTAACAGAACTGGTTCCAAAGCAGTTTGCTCTATCTCACAGGCTAGGGTAGCTGCTGACCCCATGGTCAATTCACACATCAGTAACCAATTCAAACAAAAAAAACAAACAAAAAAAAATCACAAAAAACCCCCAACAACAAACCAAAAAGCAAACAAACAAAAAAAAATCACAAAAAACCCCCAACAACAAACCAAAAAGCAAACAAACAAAAAAAAATCACAAAAAACCCCCAACAACAAACCAAAAAGCAAACAAACAAAAAAAAATCACAAAAAACCCCCAACAACAAACCAAAAAGCAAACAAACAAAAAAAAATCACAAAAAACCCCCAACAACAAACCAAAAAGCAAACAAACAAAAAAAAATCACAAAAAACCCCCAACAACAAACCAAAAAGCAAACAAACAAAAAAAAATCACAAAAAACCCCCAACAACAAACCAAAAAGCAAACAAACAAAAAAAAATCACAAAAAACCCCCAACAACAAACCAAAAAGCAAACAAACAAAAAAAAATCACAAAAAACCCCCAACAACAAACCAAAAAGCAAACAAACAAAAAAAAATCACAAAAAACCCCCAACAACAAACCAAAAAGCAAACAAACAAAAAAAAATCACAAAAAACCCCCAACAACAAACCAAAAAGCAAACAAACCAAAAAACCCCAACCAAAACAAAACCAACACCTCCACCCCCCCCAAAAAAACCCACAAAAAACTGCTGCCCAACCCAATTTTAAGGAAAACAAGACTGAGTCTGAAAAAAGCCAAATCTAACAAGGTAACTTAAAACAACAGCCAGGGAATGAATCTAAGGAGATATAACAACCTATAAAGTAGAGCTACAAACAAGCACTCCTGCATAGCAGTGACCCAGAGAAATATAAAGGTGAAAGAGTACCCAACTCTGAAATTAAAGTGACTGAATAAAAAGGGGTAATTTTTAAAATATATTTATTTTGTCATTTAAATTTCAGAATAAATCTGGCAATTTCCAGGCCAAATTAGTTTTCCAGATGTAGGGTGACAATCCTCACATACACAATACAGATCATTAGGTCCACATACTGTTCATGATGTTACCCTGAGTTTACATGCAGAGAACTGAAGTTTTCTTAGGAATAAGGCCCTACCTACCCCTCTCCAGTTTCAGCAAGTTTGTCCTCCTCCTATACTACAGTAATCATGAAAAGATAAAAGAAATCAGGACCTTTAGGAATAAAACTGGAAAAGCAGACAGACACACAAATACTTATGGAAATAGAGAAGCAACACTAAGAAGCAGCTGGGATAAAAAGGAAAGCCAAGAGGGTAAAGTCTGTACCTGTGCTTTTACACTAAACTTGTTTTGGCACTGACTGCAATGGTCCAAAGCCAAAAGTGACAGTGTGGCAAAATGGCGTTACCTAGCCCAGTGAAAGCAGAACAGTGCAATTAATTTAACTGAGAAAACAAAACCTGATGGGGGGCAGGCAGGAAAGCAGCAACAAAAAAACCCATCGAAAGCTTTGTGACCCAGTGCAGTCATGCACTTGGAAGTTCTACTCAGCCCAAAACATTTGATCTCAAATCTAAGGAGTTATTCTGAACAAACTGAATTTACCAAATATTTTAGTAACTTAAACACACACAGAAAAAAAAGTCATTAACTCAGTATGTGGACTTCCACCATAATCACTGTTCACTAGGCCTCAAACAGCTTGCTTGTGCTGGCTCTCCTGTCTTCGATATTCCCAGTATCATTTCCAAATCCCATAATGTATGTTTCTGACCACTGGTGCAATTACAACTCTTATACAACAGAAATGAGAATGCAAAACACTGATGCCAGGCAGATACATTCAGCTTTTGCAGGAAATGCCAATCTACAGCCAGAACTGCTCTTCAATACCTAACAAAATGATGTTACTTAAGGGGAGGAAAAAGTATTCAACTGACTGTGATCTGAAAGCAAGTTTTAAGCATCTTTCACAAGTGCAATTCCCCTTTAAAAAAAACTAAAAATCACAGAATCTCTACTTCAGCAGACACAATCCTGTCAGTCTACAGTTGTTCTTCTAATGACAGAACTACAAATTCTACATGGAACAACCAATGAGCCCAGTGAAAAGAATGACTCCTCAACCACACAGAAAAAAGTTGGAAAACCTCTCCAAACTTCCACAGGTGTGCTTGAAGATTGCAACCTCACTTAGGTGAGGCAGGGCTACCTGTGATTTGATGAGTCTATGAAAAGCTGTTGAGAAATACCACATCTGACCTGTTCCAGAGTACTTTGCATAATTACATGATTTTCACAACAGTGCTGAAGGTGTGGCACATCATACTCAGGCAACAGCTTTAGTCTGTGACACGGTACTGCTAATGCCTCTAGCTACTCTGCTTCCAACTTCAGCACAAGTTTCAGAAATTAAAGTGCATGGAAAGACTGCACTCCAATTGGAATTAGCAGATAGCTGCCCATGTTATTTCATGTGACAGCACTAATTAAAAGCCATTTCGATTTCTTTTCCATTTCTACTCAACATATACATTTCCTCCTAAATGCTCAACTACAACAACAAACTGCCTACAGATCTGCAAAAAAACCCCAACATTCTGTGCTTTCTTTTGGTAATCTTGAAGCTTCTCAAGGCAAATACATGCTGCTTTCTGCACTGCTTATTGTACAGAGTAGGCCTGACTGGATTAAACACCCAGGGGAAAGCACACCACTTTCTGAATGGGAAGCCTTAAACTCTCTGACTTCCAAAGTACCTAACAGGAACATAACAGAACATGTAGAGACACTTAAAAGTGAACATACTGCATGACTTATTAACTGAGAGCACTGATATTTGGATCACACCTTTGCTGTCAATGCTTCCTCTCAGTGCTTTTTTAACAATCGTCCTTCATCACAAGACCTCCAAAGCAACTCTGGCAGGAAGCTTTCAAGGGAAACTCATTTAGGCCAACAGAGTAGCTCAGACTGAGACACACGCTCCCCTAACCAACTCGTTACCTGCAGTAACGCTGGCTTCAAAGGATCAGCACCAAATGCAACACTCCTCCACTACACAGTGATATAATATTTGAGATCAAGTAACAATATTCAAAAGTGCTTCCATATTACCTTGTGAAGTTATTGTTGCAATAGAGTTTTTGTGGAGAGACAAGGAAAAAAAATACTTAACCAGTGTACATCACTCAGCATAGCAACTACAGCTCCACAAATCTCTAGAACAACAGATAATGATAAAAATAGCAACTGGCAGTCTGAACTAAAACTCACTCACCAACCTACTCTGCAATATTTTGCTATCACTGGCACATAAGGTAGCTGCCAGAAAGTTTCCTGGATCACTATCCTTTTCTGAAAAGGTCAGCAGCAACTACGAACAGGACTGACTAGTTCTGATTTAGTTTAAGACAATGTACTTGATGAGAGATGCCCTGTAATTACAGACTGCAGAAAACTGCCTTCCATTTTTCTACAACTGGGATACCAGCACCACCAAACAGAACTAAAATCACATAATCTTAGCAAACAGCATCAAAAGTGACAGGAAATGCATTAAATTTTGACAAGATATTAATTTACATGCAGCATTTTCTATTTAATTTTATATTACAAAGTTCAAACCCAGCAAATAAGACACAGTATCTACTGTGACTTGACGTAAATCAGTATTGCGTATCTTTAAAAAAATTAAGGTCACCAAAATGAGTACAAACAAGAAGACAGTACTCTACATAGTATTAGAGAGTTAATGTAACAATAATCACATACTACTAGCTGAAAGTGAGAACTGAGGCACTACAGCTTTACTATACTAGTAGAAATGCAACATTTATTTAAAAAAAAAACACAATTTCATTTGCTTTTAAATTAACAAGAGCTTGCTGTTTGTTCACTGGACTGTTTTAAATTCAATGTACCTAGCTTTTTTCTCTAGCCACTTGTTAAGACTTCAACAGTTACCTATGAGAGTAATGTGTGACTTATCTTTATCTTCTTAAAAAGCATTACAAACAAAAAAACTCCCCTAGATGTAGTGCCATCAGTTTCAAAGAGCCCTCACACCTTCCTCCTGCCTCAGTGCTGTAAAACAACTCAGGTGATTGCCCACCAGCTGGCTCTCCCTGTAGGTGCTGGTCTGGGAGAAACTCCTCTGAACAACAAAGAAAAATTGTTCTAACTGCTAGACTTCTTTGTTGATAAGCAGGATGCATAAGAGGGTAGTCATAAACCGTCTATTATTTTAAGCTAGGAAGTTATACTAATACCTCAGCATATATTTTTAGTTTTGGTACTTCTTTAAGTTCTCTGAAGGGTGGTTCCCTACTGCCATGTGCTCCTTGTTGACAATTCTGCTTACCCTTGACATTCTGAAGATAACAGCTGGACTTACAGTGTTAAACTTCTTGTCAATTTCTTTTTTTCTTGGTAAAAATCCATTAGGGACAACAATTTTTCCTGTACTCCTTTCCTTCTAATCACTTCTCCACATGACTCCACTGTAAAGTGTACACCCTCTAAATCAAAAGCATTACCGAGAGAAATAATTGGTTTTGCAAAAGGAAGCAGTAACACTACCACACCTTGGCTCCCGGAAACTGCAATCAGGGAAGAAGTTAAGTAAGCAGCGGCCTTCCACACGAAGGCACTGACACTAGGAGACAAGGAAGAACCATCTTTCCTTAAAAAGAAAAAAACAAAAAAACCCAAAAAAAAACAAAAAAAAAAAAAAAAAACAAAACCAAAAACCAAAAACAAAAACAAAAAAAAACCACCTTAAAATACATCCAGCTCTTCAGTGCTTCCTGGTCGGTAATTCCCAAAGGAGGCTGTCTTTCTCTCCAGTGCCCACAGGCTGCTACTCTAAGCGGGGCCTACTTCCCACGTTAAACCGATGTAATGGTATCCGCTTTCGTACGGAGCACAACTGAACACAACTACAGCAAAAAAAGACAGTAAACATCGGGGGTTATCTGTGTAGAAAGCTAAATTTAAAGTACCTGATGCACGGCACGTTCAAACGGAATGCCTCTGAATAAACAAGATCGTGCGAGGGACAGTAGTGACGACAGGATATTTGCATTATTAAATCAAATAGCAAAGTACTAAAAAAGACGACCTCTATACTCCTACCGACTCACAGGACGGTAAGTGTGACTCTCAAACCTCCACAGACCACCTTCACTGAGACGCTCCCTGGCCTGAAGGGGGATCCCAAGCGACCCCTTCAGCCGCAACAGTCCTATTAAAACTATACTCTCTAAAGGCCTGTCAAAAATATGTATTTGAAAAAAAAAAAAAGAAAAAAAAAAAAAAGAGGGAAAGTAATCTCAGACCGATTTCGAGAACACACTGACCCTGCAGTCGCCAGCGGCTCCTGTCCCCATAGCCGCGATCCCGGGGCAGGGCAGAGCCGAGCACGCAACTCCTCCGGCAGACAAAAGGAGCGCAGCCCCGCAGAGCTCCGCGGCGCCGGGGCGGGGGGCGCCGGCCCCGCCGGGACAAAGTCCGCCGCCCGCCTCAGGCCGGACGGCGTTGCGCTAGGAGCCCGGGTCAGGGCCAGGGGTGGAAGCGCAGCCCCCGCTCCTGCCTCGACACGCGGCTTCCCCGCAGGCGCAGCGGCGGCTAGAAGGTGCAGCCCCCCTCAGAGGGTCCCGCGGCTCTGCCGGGTGGGGGCTCTGCCCTCCCCCGCGTCCCCGGGCCCTCCCCCGTCCGCGGGGCGCCCTCCTACCGCCGGGCAGCGAGGACAAAGGAACGGCCGGGCCATCTCGGGCTGAGAGGGCCACGCAGCGCAGGCCGCACTCACCGCTACAGCACCAGGAGGAGGGCGAGCCCTGCGGGAACTTGGCCGAGTCGGGCGCGATGCAGACGCTGGAGCCGAGATGCGGGCACTCCATGGCGGGTGCGGCGGAGCAGAGCGGGGCGGGCAGGTGGCTCCTCGCGGCGCTACAGTGGCGGCGCTCCGAGCACAACAGCCATCTTAAGGACGGCCTCCCGCTCCGCGCTGCGTTCGGCCGGTCCGGGCTTTGCGGACAGCCACCCTCCTTCCCGTCCGCTCCGCGCGCTAGTTCCCATCCGCCGGGGTTTGCGGGCAACCGGCCGCCCCAGGCCAGCGGCGAGCGGCGCGGCCTGGCCCGGCGGGCAGCGACCTCCGGAGATTGGGGAGCGCGGTGGGGTGAAACGACCTTGAAGATCATCCGTTTCCAACCCCTTCCACTAGAACAGGTTGCTCCAGGCCCCATCCAACCTGGCCTTGAACACTTCCAGGGATGGGGCATCCACAGCTTCTCTGGGCAACCTGTGACAGTGCTTCACCACCCTCACAATAAAGACTATCCTAATAGCTAATATAAACCTGCTCTCTTTCAATCTGAACCCGTTCCCACTTGTCCTCTATCACGTCATGCTCTGCCATATAGTCATTCCCCATCTTTCCAGTAAGTTCCCTTCAGGTACGCGAAGGCCACAGTTAGGTCACCCCGAAGCTTTTCTGGCTGAACAATCTCCAATTCTCTCAGCCTTTCCTCACAGCAGAGCTGCTCCACCCCTATGATCAACTTGGTGGCCTCCTCTGGACTCCACGTCCTTCCTGGTCTGGGCCCACAGAGCTGAAGGCAGCTCTGAGGGTGAAGTTTCACCTGAATGGGGCAGAATCCTCCCTCCCCTGCAGCCCAGGACAACGTCTGCCTTTCTGGGCTCCGTGCACTGATTACCAGCTCGTGTCTGTCCTGTCATCCAATGTTCTGCTCTGTAAGATGCACGGCCTGAGGCTTGTGTCACCTTTTTTTTTCAAAGAGTTACCTGGCCTCAAATTTACTTGTTACTGAATTTCCTACTCTGTGACTATAACCTTTAAGTGGCAATAAAAGTACATATATTGTGTTACAGCTTTACCAGACAATGCAGAATAACAGTTCTATCACTCAGCAATTTGCAATACCAATATGCAGTTCCTTTTCAAACAGAGAAAATAAAGTCCACCAGCATAAAAGTCAGAATTGTTTTAGTCTAAGGAACTGTGACAATGGCTGCACCTTAGGAGTTTTAGACCCTTTCTCTTACCATAACTAATGTGAGAAACACAGTTTTGCCACTGATTTTGCCTGTTGTGTGACCTTTGTGTAGACATGGAAAGCATCTATCCCAATGTATTCTATGTGCACTGCACTATTTCCTGGAAGAATATTTTTAGAAACTGACAGTTCTGTATGGATTTTCAGATGAGATACTTTAAATATTCATATTAAAGATGTCTTGGTGGTCACTAATCTTGGCAAAATGCCATCCTTTACCCTTTGTTCTTTTTCACCCTTTTTACACAAGGGTAAAAAATTCATAGCATGAAAGATCCAATTCTTCACAGCATCACAAACTACTTGGACTACACTCCATGGAATTAGTTTGCATTTCTAGCTGTGTAGCTAGAAGCAGTATGAGGTCATAGATACCCAACTGTGAATTAAATAGCTGCAAATGCTACCTTGACACAAACCCATAGATTTTCCTCACATACCCCCATCCTTCAAACTTGTAATATTTGAACTATTAGGTAAGTAACATTCCCATCATATCCTTTACAGGTTATACAGAAAGCATATATTTATATACTTTTCGAACAAGTGAATACAAATTGAGATAAAATTAACTGGGAAAACAATATTTAAATTTGCTTCATACAACATACAAACCCTGATATACATCTAAGAATTACTTGTATTATAGGAAGGAGCTTTTTAAAAGGTGATCATGTTAGCATGCTTTACATTAGCCAAAGGGTCCTTTTGTTTACTCTGCACCCTCTGCCACAATGTGTGATGAAGACAATACATTAAATTCAAGCAGCAGTTTGAGTGCAGGTCCTGTGTTTTTTAAGCAATGTATACATTTAATCCTTGTGTTGTGCCCCTCCCATCCTTACACACAAACAATAAGAAACCTCAGTTAGATCTGCCCTTCTCATTTTCCCCTTGTACCAGCATCACTTGGCCTTCTCCAAGCAGTATAAACCAGAGTTTATAGTGTATAAACCAAAATGGTTTAACCAAAACAGTCTGTTCCTACCTCTGTGTGGATTATGTTACAGTATATTTAGTCTTTCAAAGTAAGGAAACAGTATATTAACAGGATTAAATATGGTAAAATAAACACATTTATATGCTTTTGGTTGTCTGCTTTCACTTCAGCACTGCTATTACTGACTTTATGCCTTGTTCCTTTGCAACATAATAATAGAGTTTTCTTTCTTTTTTCATTTGTGGGTTGACAGCCATTCAATGAATTTTTGAACAGTGTAATTCTGTGCAAAAATGTGCTCATTACTTTGTTTTGGTTGCCATGCCTACAGCAAATGTGGTAGTTCTTAAATTTTTTTTATCGCTAGCTGCCAAGATAATTACTTAAGTGATATAAATGATTTTGACCAAAGCAATGTTTGTAATTTTTGTTATAAAGGTTTTACCAGTTCAAAATTCCATGTTACCAACCCTTGTTCTCTTCCTCCTTTTTCCATTGGGTTACCATTGAGCCCCACTATTCCCCAAAATGGCGACTGGAAGTATATGCAAATTAACAGCTGGGTAACACCATTCCGAAAAGAAAACCCCAAAAGACAACGAGCTAATGCCTAAATGAAGGAATGAAAAAGACTCATCTCGGTCGGGAAAGAATGGTATTATCCTCCCACTTCATCCTTGCGGACCTGACTTTGTCACTGTAACCACAAAGAGACTGGACTAGAGTCACCCTCTGGACCTCCAAACCAGACTCGTGATTCTTGGTGCTCCCTTGAGAACAGAAGTTCCGGCTCTGTCTCCATTGCACTCCAGTGTGAACAGCTGCATACCTTCTTCTCCGTGTTGCTCCTGGGAGTAGCAGCAGCATGTGCACAGCCTGTCAGGCCCCCACTGATCCTAATAAAGTCCTTCAAAAGGAGCCTGCCCTGTTTTTATCATTAAGTAAGGATGATTTTATCTGTTAGGGAGCCATGATGCATAGCAGTTATCACATATGTGAGGATGCATAAGGACCAGTATAAGTATGTTTGTAATGCAGCCTCTTTGCCTACTGAAAAATAATTGATCACTAATGCAACTCAGCAGTCAAATCTCAAAAGCTTTGCTTACAACAAGGGTAGTTTTAAGTGGCTTGCAGTGAGGTGTACATATTAAGTACAGAGGAAAACTGGAGTAGGAGCTCTGGATATATTTTTCCTTTTTGGTTAGCTTTTTCAGTAAGATTTCTTTGGTAAAAATCACTTGATTTGGAACCAGAGTCTCTGGCTCCCATCCTTCCTCAGATCAGAGTACTTTAGATGATAGCTAATATAAATCCTACAGACATGCTGATAATGGGTGCAATCAGTGTAGAACAGGAGCTTGTGATTTAGCATTGTATATTAGAAATTTCTATTTAATATAGCACATCATCATCTCTCTTACAACAGAGATATTTCACACAACATCCTCTTCTGGGATATATGTAGTCATCCATCTATGCTATAGGCTCCACCTGAGAGCATTTGAGCTTAGAATTTGGTCCTGAATTGGTATCTCGTATATATAATAAGAATTTACAGTGGGAGTGGAGAAGTTTTCATGGAGAGTTCTTTTGTTCTGCTGTATTCCTCAGAACTAAAATTGGTAGTGTTAAATGTTTGAAAACATTGAAAACATGGCCAGCCATGAGTATGTATTATCATCTGGTCTAATGATACAGTAGCAGCATTTTTCCTTGTACTCTTGGCTTCCTTAAAAGCCACTAGATGAACATCACTCAGTGGGTCAAGTGAAGCAGATTGTTGCCTTAGTTGACTTCCACATTTGCTGTGAAAATTGGAGAGCACAGAATGAAGAAGGGATGATGCTGTAGAAGTGGAATGAATGCTGACCTGAAGAACTATAGTTCAGTCTTTGCCAGACAGTACCTGCATATCACCTGGCAAATTATTTAAACCAATTTCTTTAAAAAGTAGACCTGTTTGCTTGTTTGAAGACTAATGTCCTTCTCAACTACAGCTGTGAAAAGAGGCCATTTCTGTTCCGAGCACACACACTGGACATTTTCTATCTCTATGATATACATCCATCCTCCACTTCTAGATTAAATGCATAAAGATAGAAAGAATATCATCTCCCATGGCATGTTTCTTTTCATTCAGAATGAGAGAGATTAGTTGACACCCCGAACACTCAGATGAAATTAATATTAGCAAGCCTTTTGCTCTGAGCAAAAGGCTGGGTTTAACCCCAAGTGGCAACTAAGGTCCACACAGCCTCTCGCAGTGACCACTCTGAACACACTAAATGCCAATCCAGACCTAGTAGCAACTTGATAGATTGGGTTTCACCTCTAATTTCCCAAAGGTATGGCGCTGAAACATTCAGGTATGATGGAGACCACAGAAGCCCAGCATAAGGAAGTGAGTCCTTCACTTGGTGCGAATGCAACACTGAGGCAGATGCTGGCAGGCAAAATATCAATAGAAAGCATCAGAATATAGTTAAGTTGTAAGAGAAGGTCTCAGCTAATAAAACCTCAATTGATTTTGGCCAAGCAGTTCCGTGAGTTCTGTGCTATCTGCAGTAGACAGAAGCTTAGCTTCAAGCAGCTGTGTATGAAACTACACTCGAGCACATTAAGTACCACAAGCACATTTCTGCTGGCATGCTGTCATTAACAAACCTATTTCCATTTCCTGTGTGGCCTCTAAAAAGAAAGCTCACACACTTTTTCAGTGTTTGATCATAAGAACACAAGCACCTCCCTTTACAAGTTCAAGATCCTTCTCTAAAGTGCAAGATCTCCAAGGTGAAGGACAAAGAATTTAAAAGTAGGCATTACAAGGTTCAAGATCCTTCTCAAAAGTGCAAGATCTCCAAGGGGAAGGACAAAGAATTTAAAAGTAGGCAAATGCCCAGAGCAAGCACCTGTGACAGAATTCGGAGCCTGGAACTGAAGCCTGTGAAAGGACAGGACTTCGCTCTCTCACGCCCAGAACACTGCCGAGCACACCCCTTGAGGGCGGTGTGACACAAGGCATGGAGCAAAGGTTCCAGGGCCGACGGACGAGTTGTGCACTCCCTGCTCACACCGGCACTGCAAGAAATTCCCGGAACATCTACGGCCACGGGATTTGCGGTTCTCTGAAGTAATATGGAGGCATGCCTAATTTCTTAATGAGTTGCTTCCTGTGGGAAATAAGGTTGACTTTTGGCAGTACAAATGGCATAGGGCTGATACAGATTCCATCAGAACAGAAGATTGTGTTTATTTTTTTTAAAGTATAATTCAAATATGTATCTGAGATCTAATTTCTTTAATTCCTAAGAGCCTATACTAATTTTATATCACTTTTCCAAGGATTCCGGAAGCATTTCATTGAAAAAAAAAAGGCAATGCTTTAATTCTGCCCCAAGCTTTGCCTGTTCTGCACTATCCCAGCTCGGGCACAATGTATGGGGATAACTAAAGGTGAATGTGAGTAATCTCTGTGGCGGGTTTTTTTGAACAAACCAATGAAGATGTGACAAACAAATGGTACAAATCAACTGAATGGTTTTCACATAAGGTATTATTCATACAGACAAAGAGTTATTTTTAATTCATGCTTTAAACAAATGCCTGAAAGTTCTCATGTGTCTGGCAGCTTTGAAAACACCAGCTTCATCAATTGTTTGTTGTCCTCCAGAGTCTGTTCAATAATGCAAGTACATCAGGGTGACATCCAGAAGTACTAATTCATGTCACTGGCATTAAGCTTTTACTGCATTTGTTATGTAAATGTTATATTACATTATTCCCAAAGGCAGTCTTGAAAATAATGATTCTCTACTTCTGATTAAGCTTCTTTAAAGATCAGCAGACTATTTAATTCCATCAGAATAGAACATTTTATAGCCAAGATAACTAATTTCTCTTCATCACAACTGAACATGGCTTACTCGGTAATTTTTGGCAAATGAGGGAAGTACTGGTATATTTTAAAAAATAATAGGCAGCTCAGCTTACATACTGTATCAGAGCACGGAAAGGGACTTCCAAGCATACTGTTGAAAGAAAATAGTAGAACCTATTTGCCTGGAAAACATCATAGTCGGGAGCAGCTCATCCATGTGATCAAGGAAGGGAAAACTGTTCAGAAGTGCTCAAGTAACTCCAGAATCTAAAATTTGCTTGTACTATTTCTTGTGTCATAAGGGGCAAACCCATAGCTATTTCTAAACCACAAGCACTGCATGTTTAAATGATATTCAGGTTTCCAATTTCACCGCTGTGACTAGTTAATTAACAAATCTAAGGACAACAGACAATAATCCAGACACAAAAGATGTAAGAAATATTACTCTGGTAATAATCTGGGAGGATTAGGAAGATAATTAAATAGTATAGAATTATACTATTTCAGACAAAATTTAGGAATCAGATGCAAAATCTACTTGCCAGTGAAAAAAGAACACGTAAAGAAACCATTGTAAAAGAAATATTTAAATTGATTTCTGAATTCTCATCTCAAACAGTTACAAATGGAAAATCCCGAGATGAATTGGATGATCTAAAATGAATTTTTTCACCTCTAACCTCTGTTGTAACATCTAATTGTATATACTAATTATATCTGTAGATTACTACAGTAAAAGTATCGTATGTATCTGTGAACTGTAATTATACACAAATTATATAACTTTTCTGCTATATTAAACAAGATTGTTGATAGTCAAAACACTGTACAAGCTATTTCTGCTGCTTTGTTTGCTATAAAATACAAAGACATCCCACCTGTCTCTCTGCTGCATGTACTTCCTTCCAGTTTTGTACAAGGATATTTGTACTGTACTGCACACATATTAGATCTTGGTTCTACTTTACTGTCCACAAAGAACTGTAAATACTAGCACAAAAGGTGCCAGCATCTCAGAGCATTTTGGTTCTGAAGTGTTTTTACTCCAAAGTATCCCTGGAAAAACTTGCCATTATACACGACAGTATACTTACTTCGCTGATAAACTAAGTTGAATGAGACTTGTGTTAGCAAAATGTCACATTTTATCCTGTTTGGAGATCAGCTCCTTACCAGGGAAATAGGGATTTTCTTGCCATGTAACTAGGATTACATTATTATTATTATGTTATTCTTCCGGCCCAGTTATTCACAACATTGAGTAGCAATCTGAATTGTGAAATAGGAGACCATTGGCCCGGATTTCCTTTCCTCACTCCCTTCACTTAACGTCTGTGAATTCAAGCACTGAACAAGGCCTTCTGAAATGCTTCTGCTCTAGCTGGAACTTGAAACTTGAGATGGCAAAATCTCAAGGGAGAGGGAGATGTTCAGTTCTGAAATAAGAAGCTGTTGGGACTTCCTGTGAGCAGAACTAAATCTTTGAAAGCAGTCTTGCCAAGCTCCAAACACTCCAAGTTACTGGGCCGCTGATCAGGCTGCCTCCAAACTTTGCCATACCCACCCTGCCATACCTCCCTCCTTCTGCCTGAACACTACCCCATAGCCAGAGCTGGCCTGGCTGGCTGGGGTTGGGGCACTGGTACTTGTGCTGCCAGCAGGCTGCTGTTCCAGGCGGCTCTTTTGCCAATGCCAGAGTCAACCCTGGCTGTTCCTACAGAGAGAATTGTCCATCAACTTGTCATGGGAAAAGGAGCAGATACTGCTGATGGTGCTATATAAGCATTAGCCATATAAACCACAAGTTATCTATGTACAAGGAAAGTAAGATTTAGGATTACCTGCAAACTTCTTCCTGCAAGGATGTGCACTGTGTACCTTTTGTATCTGTTATTGGCACATGCTGCTTACAGTGTTTACGAATTATTCTGTTCTCATTTTAATAGAGATTATATTTACTCAGCTGACTACAAGTTGTCAGGGGTTGCAAAGATGCATCACTAAGGGCTGAAATGAAAAGTGAAATTAAAGAATCCATCTGACTTGCCATCATCTGGATAGATTTGTGGAAAATGTGAAAATGCAGATAATGTGGAAAAACTCTTCATGCATTGCCTGTCAGTGAAGAAGTAATTCCCCTTCACCTCTGAAAGCAAACAGCTGCAGGATTTCTTGGTTCTGTAATAGGAGAGGTTATTCAGGAATGTTCTCACTTTACAGTGCTGGACTATGCTGGTCCCTTTGAGCCTATCTACTATGAAAATGTGTTATCAGTGTGCATAAAATGTCATATTACAGCTCTGGACACAAGACTGCTGCAGCAAACAAGCTGGTGGGAGAACTCCAACAGCTCCATGTTCCAGGGCTGCCTGAAAAAGCCCCTTGTGGGGAGGTTTCAAACCAGCAGCTGCATCACTGATGCACTGCCTACCCAAAGGGAACACAGGCCAGCAGATGGAGACCCTGCATTCCTGGATGACAATTAACATTTTGAAAGATTTTGGGGACATATTATTAAAATATAAGCAGAATACATTTAATTTAAAGGTTTTTCATGCCTTCATACAAAAAAATGGCCCCCATTTCTCTTTCTCCCCACTCCTAACTCCCTGGCTTTTGCAGTCACTATGAAGGATTTACATTTCTGGAAGACTACAACACTGACTTCTTTCACACTGGCTTTTAAAACCAACATATGACTGGCAAAGTGTTTACCAGCCAGACAAACCAAGCCAGCTTTTTATGTCTCCAAAGAAAATAAAATAGTGCTTGGAGTACAGCCTGCCTTGAGTTTCTCCACGAAGCTCCACAGAAAGAGATGGCTATTTTAATCATGCTGTAGTTTCTTAAGCATAGGTTCTCCTGCTGGGTTTAGAACAGGCTCAACCCAGTACATTAAGCCATAAATACATCTGGAGCTCAGACTGAAGCAGAATTAATATTCATCTCTCTAGTTCTATTTTAAAATATACCTTTAGATGTCTTGATGTGTAGCAGTCAGTGAGTCACTCCAGACAATTTAAAGATATTTTGGAAAAAGCTCTAAAATTAGTTTCTGGGGTTGTGTGGTTGTTGGTTTGTTTGTTTTGTTGTGGTTTTTTGGTTTTTTTTTTTATTTTTTCCGTCACAACCAGACTTGGCTTTGTAATTTGGGTTTTTTTTCTGTAATAGAAAAACTAGAGCTGCATAGGAGTCAATGAGCACCTCAGTGCTTAATAACTTTAATAACCTCCCTCAGTGACACAGACACTCCAAGGGAAATGGAAGGACTTCTGGTTGGCCTCTAGCCAGCCATCCCATGTTGATTGAGCTGGTGCAGTAGTGACAAGGGGCCTCTGTGTCCTGTGCAGCAGCAACTGCAGTGAACATCAATGCTCCAAGCAAAGGGCACAAGTGGAATGAGGAAACTGGCCATTTGTCCACACTGCCCCAGTTCATATTGCCTTATGGGTCTGGCTGGCTGCAATGTGTGAAAGTATGGAGCACCTACAGATATTTACAGATGTCTAGGAACAGAAATTGAGCAGAAAGAAGTCATTCCCAGAGTCAGAAAGTGGCAGCCATCATGGGGACTCCCGGCACCCTGCCCAGCTTACTCTCCTCAAGCCTGCCAGCTTAGAACCGAGACAAGGCCAGTGTAATGCCTCTATCTTCTCTATAGCAAGGCTTCAGCCTGGCTACTCCCAGCTCGAGCCAATACCATGACCATAGGTGGTGAATGAAGCAGACAGCAGAGGCCAGCAACGAAAATGATCCTGTTATTCTGAGGCGTATTTTTAGAAGGATTAAGAGGTGCAAAGCAATGAGGAGAAAGCTGTGTTCCATCTTTAGCAGAATGCCTCACTTTGCTATACTCTGTTTTGTGACTTAAACAAGAGCTTTTTTTTAACCACACTTTTGGGCTTTTTAGTGTGTACAGACAGGACAAATATAGTGACTTACAACTGTATACCTATTATTTAGTTGTTATATACAGGCCACCTGAGCACACCATGAAGTCACATTTTAGGTTTGCTGGAAACTTGTGTTGGAAATTTGTTCTGGGCTGTTGCCACCTTGCAAGTATCCTTTCCCATTCCCCCCACAGAGGCAAATCCTCAGCTTGTTTTTAAATTACTACATAGAAGCCCTGTTAGTCACAGCAGTGACCACAAAAAACATTTTGCCTCTGAAATTCTTATTTCATCAACTTTCCTAGGTAACCTTTTCCTAACATAGGATACCATTTGTGCTTGTCATGTGGTGGCAGGGTCACCATCATGGTAGGTGACAAGGAAATTTGTTGGATCCTATTTTAGATAGCAGATCCTCTTGCACATCATTCATAGCCATCACTATGAACAACACAGCCCACTCCTGGGCCCCAGGAACACACTTACATCTAAGGTGACCTTACATCTAAGGTCCTGCCCTCATCCACAGAATGAGCAATGCCCTTGCAGAGTGTGCAGCCACCATGCCCTACAGGCCAAAGCAGCATATCCACTTGTGAGTGAAAACCTCTGTTAAATCACATTATCTATCAGCACCAAAAAGCTTCATTAACTTTGTATATAGTCAGTTTGTTATTCACTACATACATTCCCCACATGCAACAAAGCAGATACTTAACAGGTCTTTTTCTCAGAAACTGAATGTTGTGCCTTGAAATTAACTGGCAATATATTTGTACTTTGGACTCACCTGCATGCCAAGATTAGCAATATTTCTAAGTGGTTATAGTCACAGACACTGTAAATATAGTCTGCTTCTTTTATGGGTGCTGTTTAACCTATTCTAAGCATCATAGTTTAGTCCTCTGTTTAAACACAAGTTGGGTTTTCCCAACAGTTTGGACCTGAAGTCAAGCTGCTTTACAGTCATGTTTTACAGTAATAGGTTAACTTCAGTTCAAAAACTAATCCTTCTACACTGAAAAAAAAAATCAATATATGCACTCAGAGGGAGTTTTAGGTCTGTGCCTGATGGGATCTTACGTGCTCCTGTAAGAGAGCTGACTTCAGAGAAGACAAGCACTGAATCTGTATATTACTTTTAATAGAAAACAAAAAAAAATTGGGGAAACTGATTTGAATTTGTGCAAGTGCTCACACATAACAGTGCCTGAACCTTCTCTTACAGAAAATTCTGGAGTCTTGCTCTGGTCAGTCTGCCAGTTCCCAGCCCATTTAGCATTTACTTCAGGACATGCAAGAACTCTTGAATATGGCTTCATTGGGCTACTCTGCCACAGCAGAAACTTCTTCCAGAAGGGCATAATATTTTAGGGAGAGAAGATGGGAATTGTACAGGCCTTAGTGTTTANGCTAACATATAGGGAATTTCAAGAGGTAGAATAATTTAGAGGGCAGAGCACTGAATCTATGAATTCCTGCTCCAACTCTATAGCTTGCAATGACCAGGGAACAGTATCTTGGTTTTGTGCATCATCTGCAATATGAATGGCTTTTTAAAAAAACAGTTCTTACCTTGGAAACCTGCAGATGTAATGAAAATGAGGTAAAACCAAAATGAAAACACAGCAGAAAACCATCTACCATTGTGCACTGCACCTCAGGATGCACATTCAGATGTGATATAAGCAAAGATACTGGACAATTTCCTGAACATCACAGTGACTTAGAAATGTTGTTCTGAAAGACTGAAAGGCTTGAAGGAAGATCATGTCAAGGAAATAAGGAACTTGCTTGAGATACAAATCATAAAATTCCATAATTTGGAAATGGCCAGTTTAACAATAGGGTGTGATTCACTTTCTAAGTGAATCAGTGTCAAAAAGAAGACAACAAATGCTGCAGCTCTGAACAATATATTTTTGTGTAGATATGCGATACCTACACAGATAAAGACTCCAAGAGAATGGCAGCATGCACTAACATTTCAAACACAGACAGCAAGGCTTTTGATGTCTATGTTTCCAGTATACTGTCAAGGCATTCCAGCACAGTTCAAATGTGAAAGCAGGGCTCAATTTCAAGGCTGTCTGGTGTCCCTCATGCAAACTACCTGACACACAAGACTCTTCAAGCAGTATTAGGGTTCCTGAGACAACTGTGCTACATCTGTCTGTCAGTGCTGTGCCCTTCCTCAGACAGCTCTGAGGTTAAACATTTTTTGCTTACAGACAGCAGTTACATGGGTTTGTATTATTTGAGCCTTGCATCCAGGCACTCTCACTGGGTCCCATTGCCAGCAGTACCCCCAACACCCACCAGCCTCCCAAACTGGGGAGTTGTTGAGACCCCATGAGATGACCCTATGACCCAGACTGATTTTAGTTACTGCAGATATTGAGGTAATTGCTTCTTTTGGATCCAACGGACCCTCTTTGCTTTCTGTTTACAATATGCAAGAGGCTCCATAGTCTGTTTGTTATAGCCATTTACCCATATGTTTGCTAAAATTTTTTTTTTAAAGAAATGCAGTATCAGGATCTCCTCCAGCCTTTGACACTACTCACATTAGAACAGAATCACAGAATGAACTAGGCTGGAGAAGACCTTTGAGATCATCAAGTCCAACCTATCACCTAATGCCTCCTTATCAACCATAGCACTGAGTGCCATGTCCTGTCTTTTTCTAAACACATCCAGGGACGGTGATTCCACTTCCTCCCTGGGCAGACGGTTCCATTGCCCAATCACTCTTTCAGTGAAGAATTTTCTTCTAACATCTAGCCTAAATGTCCCTTGGTGAAGCTTAAGACTGTGTCCTCTCATTCTGTCAGTGGCTGCCAGGGAGAAGAGCCCAACCCGCACCTGACTACAACCTCCTTTCAGGGAGTTGTAGAGAGTGCTAAGGTCACCACTGAGCATCCTTTTTTCCAGGCTAAACAACCACAGCTCCCTCAGCTGTTCCTTACAGGTCTTGTGTTCCAAGCTCCTCACCAGCCTTGTTGACCTCCTCTGGATGGGCTCAAGCATCTCAATGTCCTTCCTAAATTGAGGGGCCCAGAACTAGACACAGCAATCGAGGTGCGGCCTTTGTTACCCATGCTGAGTGCATAAGAGTACATGCACTTCAGCTGGGCTGCTGATTTCAACCCTGACTCTGGCTTACCAGCCTTGGGCTTGTTCCTGCAGAGCCTGATTGCATTCCCTTCCCCCTTTGAACCTAGTTTAAATCCCTCTCAGTGAGTTGAACCAATTTGTGGGCTAGAATCTTATGCTCTTAACAGATATCTGGAGCCCATGTGGCTGCAGCAGGCCAGATGCAGTAAAAGTTGCCCCACAATCAAAGAACCCGAAAGTCTGCTGATGGCACCAGACCGTAAGCCACTTGTTGCTAATGCAGGTTCTCCTGTTCCTTTCATCACTTGTCCCTGCCACTAAAGGTACTGAGCAGAATACCACCTATGCTCCTGCCCCATCGACCAACTGACCCAGAGCCCTTAAGTCCTTTTTAATTACCCTGATGCTCTTTTTTTGAATCTTGTCACTGCCAGCCTGGAGTATCAGCAGTGAATAATAATCATAGGGCTGAATCAGCCCACGGAGTCTCTTGGTTCTATCCTGTCCCCAGGCCCCAGGGAGGCAGCAGATCTCCCTGTGGGATGGTTGACATATGGAGCCCTCTGTTCCCCTCAGAAGGGAGTCACCTACTACCACTTCTTTTGTTTTTAATGCTAGAGGTAGTAATCTGTCTGACAGACAAAGTGTAATTGGGAGACTCCCCAGGCAGATTATTTTCTTCTGTGTCATCTGGCTGACCTGGATTCAGGGCCTCATACCTATTCATCAGCTGAGTTGGTGATGGGGGTCAGGAGGAATTTTCATTACCTCCCCGAGGAGGGACCCATTTCCACTCTCCTTCATCTACTAGGTCTCCTCTTCCTGCCTTATTATGGGAGACATGGGAGTCCTTTGACTCCTGGTGGGCTTCTGGAAGGGATGGAAGGGTGAAACTCCACCAGCCTATTTCCCTTTCACTTTCCCTTATGCCTCTTAGTCTTTCTACCTCATCCTTGAGCTCAGTCACCAGACAGAGCAGGTCATTTACCTGTTCGCACCACAGGCAGGAGTCTTTTGCACCATCCCCTGGTGCTAGTGACAGGCTCAAACACTCCTTACAGGAAGGGGACTTGACAGATGCATCCTTCTTGGTTCTTGGTGGGTTCTGCTTGGGTTGGTACACTTTTACTAGCTATAGCTTTTGATTGTGTGGAGACCATTGCTAAAAAAACCCCAAACCAACCAAACAGCCAATAAAATCCCAACACAAAATAAAAAGCCCATTAGCAAGAGGATGAGTGCAACTCTGCCTGGGTGAACTGCTGTGCAAGCTGCCATGCCGCTCCCTCAAAAATGTACCACGCCCTCAAAGATGTGCCATGCCCTCAAAGATGTACCACGCCCTCAAAGACATGCCATGCCCTCAAAGACGTGCCATGCCCTCAAAGATGTACGACGCCCTCAAGGATGTATAACACCCTCAAAGACATAACACGCCCTCAAAGATATGCCACTCCCTCAAAGATGTGCCAAGCCCTCACATGTGCCATGTCCCCAGTCACCACACACCCTAGAGCCTCCTTTGAATCACACCACCAAGGGCCACAGGAAGCCCCACCCAATGCCTGAAAGGCTGTTGAGAGGACCTTATTTTCTGTTTTATTACAGCTTCATCTCTGAAGTTAAACACACCAGGAAGAGGGAGCGAGTGTGGTTAGTCAAATGCTCACAGAATTAGCATGTAAAAACTCCAAATGTACTCCCTAATGAGAATGCTTCATCTCATCCATTTGCCTTGAACTTGACCTGTACACTTTGCACTATCACATCTTTGTGTTTGCATTACTACTGCATTGGCAAAACACCACTAAGGTTAGGGGACAGTGCAAGTTAAAGACTGATAAACCCACACTGCAGAATTTCAGCCTGACCTTTCATACTTGGGATTCAAATCTACTACTTCTTATGAGCACTCCCCAGTCCATGAAAATGCTTCTCTGTCTCTGCCTTGGCCTGGTGCAGAAATAAAAACCAACTGCCAGCAACCTAAAATTTCTTANAGGAGTTTTCTACAGGGTAGACAAACTTCTTTGTAGTTATTTTCTGGGCAGTAAAGATGAAGGAAGGAGATTAGAAAACAGTTTGGCAGATAGCTCAGTCCATACCCTCCTACACAACACGGTCTTTTCAGCAGGTAATTTTCAGCTTCTGATATCAACCTTAGCAGCTTGTCAGACAGTGTGCCAGCTATGTCAAGGCTGATGACAAAACCACTTATTCTACAGAAACCTAAAAAATGGTGTTTCCAAATTTCCATCAGGTTAGGAGGTTCCTGCATGCAGCAACAGCCGTGCTCTGATAGCTCTCATGCTGAACACACTCTGCATGCTTTTTGTGCAATGTGGTAGACAGTGTCCCTCTACTTTGGACAATGGCACTTGCAAAGTTATGTTAAAAACATTTTCTCTTCCTCTTGATTGCATCTGTCTGAACTAAAACAAGCAGATTTACAATCTAGGTTTACAAAATGCTAAGGAGAAGTATGAGAGGAAGTGTTCTTGACCACAGCTGCTTTCTAAAAGGCTACAGGACATTAGATGCTGCTGCTCCCTGTAGATTCCTTCTACTTAGACTGGGAGGACTGGGCTATACATGAACAGCAGCAATAGACCATGCTTTACATCATGACCCTGCCTGAGATCTAGGCAGAAGCGAGCCATGCTCTAGTCAACTTTCCTTCCCCATATCAACTCATAAATGGTACGAAAAAATAAGCACATCTAATAACATTGAGCAATTACACGCTAGCTGATAAATTAAGATTTTGAAAATAAAGTTTGACCAATCAGTACTAATACATGATAAAGCTGTAACTGATATGTAGCAAGCAGTTAATAACAATTATAAATAATAAT
>VZUA01031477.1:0-11035 GCA_013401035.1 Horornis vulcanius
AAAAAAAAAAAAAAAAAGTAATATTTACATAATATATTTATACTTTGTATATGTAAGAGGTACTCAGAATTCTTAGAGGAAGTATTTTCTATCATTTTAATAATAAAAATAAACATTAGGCAAGTAATATTCCCAATAAATAAAACTACATAACAACATACAGCAATGCAGGAGCAGGTGGCACAAAAGTCTGTTTAGACACTCAGTGCTTTTCATCTTTCTCCCCATGGTGCTTTATCTCAGATTTGTTATGCAAGGATATTTAAATACCTAAACACACATAATCTTCTGTAAACTAAATGGGTCTCTTCTTTCAGTGTTTATGTGTATTAATGAATGTATGTTGTTAAGAAACAGTAAATGGAAATGTTTATTCAGTAATTTACACAAATATTGTTATTACAGCAAGGCTGCTGTCATCTGGGGATAAGGCTGCTATGGAGAAGTCTGTGAAAATTAAGTCTCAATTTTATGCTTATTAATGTTAAGCCTGTGGACAGGCTTAAAACAATAATAATAATTGGACAATACTTAGCCTTTAGGCTGACTTGAAAATGCAGCTGCAGAAGGATCAGAAGTTGGTGTCCCCCTGGGTCCTTCAGCAGGAAGAAGCAGTTGGCCAGGTGGGATCACCTCCTCTGAGGTACAATTACACACCTCCCACAAGGCACAAATTACTGTGGACTATCAGTGCTTTAAAAGGACAAGCCAAGGAGCCTGACAATGCCAACAATGTGCCAGGGGGAGATCCTGGATGAACAATGTCTTGGCCATATCTGGAGGAGAGGAGGGTGATGCTGTGGCATGGGAAGGTTTCAGCAGTGATCCTGGCACACAGAGTCACTGCCCTGCCCTCAAGTCACAGCCAGGCTGACCTGCACTCCCCAGGAGCCCCAATGGATAGTTTGTAGAGGACAAGTGAAGAAGCCTGAGTTCCTACATATTTCTTCCCTGTGCTCCTCATGGTTACCCACTAAGTTTTCCCCCTACATAACCATCATCCCTACATCTGTTGATTGTGTGTAGTTAAACTCTTCATCCTTTGCTCCATCCCACAATTTTTTCAACTACTTTTAAAAGCCCCTACAAGATTGCTGGCTGAGCAAGGGGCAGCACACCCTCACTGAATAGCAAACACATCCTGTGGCTTCTTGCCTCCTCAGGCAGCAAACTGTGGGTGCTTTGGTTTCCCTCTGCAGGACAGCAACAGGATGCAGCATTCCTGCCCAAGCACCACACCTCCTCACATGTCCAAGAAATTGTCTAGAAGCTTGGTTTTCTCAGTGAGATCGCAGTCTTGCTGCTAACATTGATTTAATTTGAGCAGCTGGAGGAAAAGCTGCAGGGAGACAATAACAAGAGGCAAAAGGCATCTCAATTCTACAGGAATTTTGTAAGTAAGAGAGTAAAAAATATCTGTTCTATCTTCTGAAAGGTGGAGTGCTTTTTCCCTAGAAGAGATTGTTGTCACCCTGATCCCTGTCCCCATCCCCTTTGGAGTGACTGGCTGCACCTCTCTGAGTCCTTTGCCTCTACTTTAGGCCTAATGGAGGAAGAGGAAAGTTACTGTGTTTCCCTGAATTTCAAAAACATGGATCAACCATTCTGCAGACACTTGTGAGGCTTATCCACCCTTCCTGAAAGCAGCTGTCTCAGTTTCTGCTGGGCTCCTCTCTCTGTCAGTAGAACCCACAGACAGGCACTGGCCAAAGGGCTGCTCATTTTGTTTGTGATGGGATGAGGTGGAACTGCCTTTTGGCAGTATCTCTTTATCTCTTTTAATAGCAAAAGGAGCCAATAGTCAGCCTCATTTAGTCATCCAGCTGTTGAACACCTTGGTTAGGGCAGATGAATTCCACCTTCAAGGTTGTTTAATATGATCTTATAAGCATAGGCAGTAGATGCTTAACATACCAGCTAACAATCTGCAGTCAGTGTTAAATATCACACTTTTTTCCAAGGCTGCAGGGAAAGTTTTGCATCAAACCCTGTGGGATAATGACACCTGATGTGCAGTGTGCAATTTGCAGCATATTTCTTCCACCTGATGGAGAGAGAAAGGATCTCTGTGAAAACTTGTAATACTTCAGATGCTTCTCTGAGTACCAAAGAATGTTGAAGCTTCCTTGTGGAAATTTCTCCAGCATTTGTACCTCCACATCCCCACATGGGTGATGTGTGCTGCACCTTGGGCATCCACACTGGCCTCTCTGCCCCACCAAACCCTAAACAATAACATTTCTACTGATTCCTGTCCCCAGTGTTTCTCAAGAGGTCAGAGTTTGTAAGAAAGTCCTAAACAGCACCCAGCAGCACAGCTGNATACAGACTGGGGGTTAAGGATTCTAAATGTGGCTTGAAGTAGTTCCCCCAGCAAGGGTCAGATCCTGAGGGCTCCCTTGAAGCTTGCATGTCACTGAGCACCAAACTGCAGCTTCATTTCTAAGATGGTTTGCACAAGATGGAGAAAACTCTAAGGTAGTAGGAATATCTCCACTCAATTGAGAAAAGCATCATTGCTTTCCTCAGGATAATACCAAGTTATGATTGTGGTTTGAACAACATTTCCATAATGACAAAAAACAACCCATAAATTTGCTTAGAGCTGTAAAACTGACCTGGCAAGATACAGCCAGCTACTAACAATAGCAACCTCATTTTATTGCAGTCTCCTGCCAATACCACACAATATTATTTTCTTGCAGTAAAAATACAATAAGCAAATTGGAGATGTTTTTCTATGCCATTTACTATGAAAAATTAAAGCAAAGTCATTTGTCTATGACTCAGGTTTGTGTGGCCACTCCTTGTGCAACATTTCATGTTTTAAAAGGAAGCACTAAATGAAACTCAATCTCAGCTAGCCAGTTTGGTTAAATCTGCAAGGCAGCTCATTGTATGGGAAGTTGCTGAGAAGAAATGCTATTTAGAGCAGGAAATTGGTGATTCATAATTGACATTAACTCCAGTTCCCCTCCAATGTTCATGCTGTACTTGATGTGAAATTATTATAAGGAAAGAAAGGCCATTCCCTTGAGCAAGTTCAAGTTAATGTTTAGGAAACCATTTAAGTTATTATTAGGACAAAAGTCATTACAGTGGAATGGTCAGATGCTCAGACTGCACCCTTTGCTGCAAAGCCTGTGCATTTCAATACCTCTTTGCAGGTAGCTCTTCAGACATTTGGTCATTTTGGCCAATTCAACAAAATTCCAGCTTCACCAGTGTCCCAATCAGATCTCCCACTTACTGCACAGAACCAGAAGCAAATCCTTTTTCAACACTCCATACTTGCAGTGAAATCCATGCTGGTGCCCAGATTTACACACACAGGTCCCTGTGATCCTGGAGGAACTCCTGGAGGAGGAGGGAGCAGAGCCACAAGGATGCACAGCTGCCTGAGGACCCAGCCTCAAGGCAATACTGGGCCCCTTCTGGCAGATCCCAAATTGCACCTTGCTGCAACTCAGACTCTGGAATGAGACAGCTCAGGGGCTGGGTCCTCACTAAATGACAGCCAGCAATGCTCTGTGGCTTTTGCTGTAAGCTGTGGCCTTGAACCAGGGGCAAATTCTGGTGCCACCACTGCCTGGTCCTTGTCAGCTAGATGCTTTTTCTCTTAGAATCCACAGCAGAGGTGAAGCTCACTGAAGTTCCTCAGAGTACTGCCCTTTATTCAGTCCAAAAGGTCATATGAACTTAATTATTCCATCATAACATTTGCTTAGAATAAGGAATTAAACGGATCTTGTTATGGATTTTGGTGTGAGTAAAACTTCAGCATCTTATGCAAGTTTTTATGATTTTGTTTTTTATCAATAGAAGCAGAAATATCTTTCTAATGTAGAATATGCCTTAAGCTTCAAGTGTAAATCAGAGGCAGGTTTCAGGTAAAGAAAGAGATTAAAGACTCATACTGTTATAAAGTTAAGTACCTTTGAGTTTGAGAAAAGCACTTAAAACCACTGCCTCATTATTACCTTTAGAAATGAGGGATTTGGATTCCTCTCTACAAGGAGAGGTGCTCTGCAGCCCCAGTGCTGGGTATGGCCAAGGACCTCAGAAGAAAAGCCAGTCACTCTCCACAGCTTGTCAAGTTCCTGGGGCCCTACAAACTGCAGTGGGTGCTTGGGGCACAGAGAGGTGACAGCCTCTCATGGAAAGCCAAAGCATCCCCATCCTTCTTGAGCTGCTGCTTGGGCTGTGATAACTGAGACAGCAGAGGGATTTTTTTAGGGGAGTAGCAAGAGCATCAGCACTCAGCCTCAGGAGCAAAACAGAGAAAATATTCTTTGTGTGAGACCAGAGGTGCAAAAAGTCCTGGCAGAGCTGAAGCGTGCTGGAGTTGAAAGGATACGAGAAAAATGTATTAACTGTGGTGTACTGAGAGTGATCATGGTAAAGGGTGAGAGAGTTTGCAAGACAAAGGCAGGAGAGGCAGGAGAAAGAGCCATTCATTGGTCGTCCCAAATAATCTTCAGTTCTGCTGGGCAAAGGAATCATTGTAGAAATGTGAGTCCTCTACTTCAGCTGAAAGCTAAAAAGATAAATAAGAAATTATCAAACAGAGGCTAGAAACAGGAAAGTTTGCCCTCACTTAGCAGAGCCAAAGCTACAGCACAGCTCCAGGAGCTTCAGGAACACACCCCTGGCAAGAGCCTCTCTTGGAATTACAGCCTGGGTTAGAACTTGGAGGCTACTGCAAGAAGCAGAATTAACTCTGGAACAAGGAATGAGGATTTCCCAAGCACACAAAGTCAATCAGAACAGGCTGAGGCTGATGCAAGGATGCACAGAGACTGAAAAGTGCCCTGAAATGGAAGGCAAAGCCCAGTCTGCTGCAGTGAAAAAACACATATCATGTACATACCTTGGCAAGCCACAGCTGAGCTCAGCATTTGGGAAAAGAATAACAACAGATTACCTTTTCTAGGAAAGAATCAACATGAACCTCTGGTGCACAGCATGGGAGAGGAGGACAGTGACAGCACCATTAAAAGCAAGGGTTTTATTTACAGGAGCCAAGAAAAATGCTGTGGGGCAAGATAAAAGGACAACCAGCCCATAGGCAAATGGTAATAATCAATTTTCAGCTGGACAGAGCTGCACAAGCTGATAAGGGTCTGACAGGGTTACGAGCACTGAGAGAAAAGCTACAGGCAGCATAAGGGAAGAGAAGAAAGGGCTCAGAAGGACTGATCCTCGCTGAAGGAGATAAAGGCATGTGCAAATGAATGAGAGAGTTCATAATAATGCCAGGGATTTTTAAAATGTCACATCCTTGATCTCATCCCTAGGGTGAGCTCACTGGAGTCAGAACAACAGCAGAAATGGGTGGGAGCCTCCTTAAACTGAAGAAGAGAGCACAAAAACACCTCACTGTCCCCATCTCCACGGGGGTGGCTGGAGCCCTGCACCCCAGCCCAGGGTGGGGTTTGAAGCCCACTGCTGTGAGAATCAGTGGTCCAGGGGGAAATTCAGCCCTGGAGACACTCCACATCCATCTGCAGGAAGAAATGTTGCTTCTTTAGCAAATGAGGAAAATGAAGTCATTATGTGAACAGGGCAAGGTTTCCTCTCTGCTTCCAGGACACAGCTGACAGCACATATGACACCTGACACACCAAGGAATGCTCTGGTATTGAGAGTCCAGAGGAGGGACATGAAGATTTTTAGAGGTATAGAACACCTTTCACAAGAGAAAAGGCTGAGGGAATTGGGATTGCTCTGCCTGGAGGAGAGAAGGCTCCAAGGCAACCTAATTGTATCCTTTTGGTGCCTGGAAAGAGATTTAAACTGGAAAGGAATTTTTGAAAGGGCATACAGGGTCAGGACAAGGAGTCATGGCTTTAAACTAAAAGAGGGTAGGCTTAGATTATATATTACAAAGAAGTTCTTTGCTGTGAGCGTGGTGAGGCATTGGAATATATTGCCCAAAGAAGTTGTGGATGCTTTATCCCCTCTTCAACTGTACCTTCCCTTGGCTGCACTGAGACCCTGGGTAGCTACAGCTTCTGTAAGACTTGGTTGAGGTCACAATCTCCTACCAGCCTGGAACATCTCTTTGGAGTGGCTGCAGAGATGCTCTGGAACTGGGTGGACTCATCTTGTTAAAATCACCCCTTCCATTTCAAAAGGCTGCTCTGGAAAGTAAAGCAGCCAGGCTGTATCCCTTGTTTCCAAAACTGGAGGCCCAACATGAATTCCATCAGCGAGGCTCCTAAATTCACACCAGCACTAAATTTCACTTTCCAGCCATAAACTGATAGTACCAATTTTGGTATTTTCAATACTTATTGTTCGGATAAATCCAATTAATAGGATGGTGCAATTGTATTGTTTCAATGCATAAAACATAGTACTGTAGAATGTTGATTTCTCATGGTAATTTTGGGTAGGAATCATGGCTGTGCTCTGAGCTTCCTAAAACCCTCTGGAGGTTGGGAATATGGTACTTGCATGTACCTCCAGTTCACTGAACTGTTGAACACTGGAAAGGGATGATCAGTCTGTAGGAATTGTTATTTTTTTTTAATTTCATTGTTGATGTTCTCACTTAAAAAATGAGAGGTCTTCAAAACTAGTTGTTGAAAGAGAGATACACTCATAACCAACAAGATCAACCATTTTAATGCCACCAAGCAGACCCTGGTACAATGAAGGCTCTGGGAATTGTGCACACAGTGAGTCCACCTTGGTCCCTGCTATCACAGCTGCAGTTTTTGTGTGCCTGAGCTGCCTGTCCTCAGGTCTGCCACCTGTAAATAGCCATTCAAACTCACCTTTCTGGTGTTTCTGCAGTGAGAGTTAAGGCTGTAGGGCCACACTGGAAGCACATCAAGCCCATTCAACTATATGGAGCACAAGGAGCTGTAGTGCAGACAAGGCACCAAGCATCTCTGGAACTGTGTCTTCCAAAGCTTCTTCCAGGCAGGAGAAATCCCTGCCTTCCTTTCTTCATTCAAATCTCTCTCCTGTAACCAGGGGTGAAGTGCAGCTTCCAGATCCAGACTGCAGCTTCTACAGCAGTGAGAAGTTGTAGTGCCAAGCCCTCAGAAAACGCTGAGGGCAGGAGGACTTGGCCAGCACAGCAGGGCAGCACAAACACCAACCCCAGTGCTGCAACTTTTGGAGCCTCAGGGCTCCAAACTGTGAGGCTGCTCCCAGGATCAGCCCTCCCCACAAGCTTGGCTGCTCCTCACCATCAGCATCCACTGCTGGTCAGTGTGGAGCAGGATTCTGGCCAGCTGGACATCTGCCTGGTGCAGCACAGCCACACCTGGGGCTCTGTGATTGATGCAGAAGATGTGTTGTACCATGGCACAATAGTTTACTGAATTAAGGGAATCAAATAGTGAAGTTCAAATGAGATGGTTTTGTTTCTTCAGAGCAGAAATTCTCAAAATAATTAAAACCAAGCTTCTTGATGCAGAAATGCAATATCATGGTTTGATGACTTTGTTTTTTCTAAGGATTTGGGTTGTGGGTTTTTTTCTGAGATTATTACATTTTCACAGAATGTTTCATTTGCATTTATGCTGCACTTTCCTGTAGAAAATGATGTCATTAGAAAACATAATTTACCTCTTCTGGAGTTTTGCAATAGTAAAATTGCAATTCAGATTGTCTGTAGCTGTAAATCAAGCACAGTTATTTTAATGCCCTGGTCTGCAGAGCTGGAGAGGCCAGCTCTTTCCATCCAGTTTTTAATGAATTGATGAACATCCCTGTTCCCCACAGCAGTCTCAGACTGCTCATAAGACTCAAGCACTGATGTCTCTATATGAGCAGTTTCTTTAATTACCATTGCCAATTCTGATTTTCCAGGTGAAGGCAGCCACCATGCTCAAACGTTGAAATCATTTATCACCTGTCATGAAGGAGAGAGTCTCTTGGCATCCTCCTGTGCAGTAAGATATGCTTTGATCTCAAAGCATTCTATCTATGGTGTAGTAAGACAAAGCACCACCTGCTATGAAGCTTGACAGACTATATAAAATATAATTTATGTACATTACCATCTTGTCTGACATAAAAGAATCACATAAGAGAACAAGCAAAATAAATTTTGTAACTGTAATTGCAGGCACAAATATCTTAAATTTATGACAGACTTAATAAAATAGGTTTTCTCTCAAATATATGACTCTTTCCAGGAGCTGTGCAGTGACTTCATTTATATGGTCTTAAATGAAAAGAATGCCTGTAGTCAATACAGTGCTACCAAATGAAAAATAAAAAGATACAGAAGATCTGATAAACCTGTCTGTTCAGTCTCATGTGCATAAAGGACCAGAAATGTAAAGATAAGACCTAAACCCATCTGTTAATGTGTAATTAATTTTCAGATCTTCAGGTGGTAGAACTCCATTAGCAGCAATACCCCAGCACCCTCCCAGATGCACAGGAATGAGCAGGAACATAGTCTGGAAAGATGAGTTCTGGTTCCCACTAACAGATATTACCACATCCAGGTTCCTCAGATGATCCAGAGGTGCCATCCAACTCCCAAAGAGAAACCAAAATCCTTCTGTTCATGAGAAGATTCTTGGTGGGCAGGGGTCACCTTAAAGAAAGGGCAGAGGAAAAACAAGTGTTTGCTGCCAGAGGAACCTGGTGGATGGGCAGTGTCAGGGATGGGGCAATCCCAGCAGCACTTTGCAGTTACTGCACTGGGAGGGTCCAGGCACATCCCCTCATGGCCTGCAGGGCATCAGGATCCTGCACTTCCATTCCTTTGTAGACATGGCATGTTTGTGGGGAGCCGTCTTTCAGGGAGACCAAAGAGATATTACTGCAACAACTTAGGGTATTTCATTGTCATCCCTGCTGTGGCCCTCAAGGCATTTAGCTTTATCTCCAGGGTGAGGGGGTGAAGGTCCTTTATGGACAACAAATCCCTGCTTGCCATGATGCAAGCAGCACCACTCAGAATCATGACACCACAGGGGCTTGTGAACCTCATCTGAAAGTTTTCATTCTGCTCTTCAACTCACACTAAGGCTGAGGAGGATGAACAGCTCCTTTGGCACTCAGGCAGAAAAGTCTGGCTGAAGCATGGTCTGGCATCCTGCTTTACCCTTACAGAGGGGTGGCAGGGTCAATTGAGAGCATTTCTCCACCCAAACTTACTTCCCAAATTCGATGTTTGTGCCCAGAGCCCTCACCAGGAATATGAAGTGGGGCACTGCCACCCACAACGTGATGAGGAAATCTTGGCATCTGGAAACTGAAACCCTTTGTGAGAAAGCAAAACTCAAAGGGGGTGGTTGGAGCAGCTCTGACTCGAATTAGGCAACAATGGGCTTTCTCAGGAGGGCACTTGTCCCACAGCTGAGGAAGGGAGGTGAGAAAAAGGACTTATGCAACCTCCCAACTCATCCATGGAATGCCTGCACTGTCCAGCCACCCTCAGGCACCAAACACCAAGGACCAGAGAGTGCCTGCCTTTGGGACCTATGGGGCCTTGCAGCTCTGAAACAGGTCATTTTTACACATATAGGTCTGGAAAAGAGCACACAGGCTTGGAATTTTTCAGGAATCATTGCATGATGTTTTTGGGGTTTTTTTTTAACTTGATCCATCCCTACTACTCTATAACTCCTTTTCCCAAAACAAGCCAGAGCTTTTAGATCAAATACAGAGATGGCACAATTGTTTTCCCCCTTTGCTGTGCAGCTGCAGAGGGTGAACACACAGACCAATGCAATGCTCATTTCTCATTTAGATTCAAGTACAGTGCCAGAAACTGGTAGCAAGGGTTAAGTTGAAAGATGGAAAGTTGAGGTTTTCCTCGTTTTCTTTCCAAATGAAAAATATTTTTATGTCATGTTTTTGATGGGGAAAACCAACATTTCTATCACACCTTCCACATTTTTTTTATTCCCTCAGTAGTAAACCTCTGTTTTAATGCAAGAACTTCAAAGAAAGCCAAAGTGATTTTTTCACATTATGGATTTGCCCAGACACTAAACATGTTTAAATGTCATCTTCCATTTTCTGTTATGTCCTTATAAATTAGATTCTCCTGCTACTGTTCTGCAAATTTGTTCTCAGGAAAAAAAAATCCAAGCCCCATTTCTTGCTTTCTACTAAGATTTGAAGTTCATTCTTAAAACTTTCTCAGGCCAAAACAAAAATGGTTCAAATTGTTGCTGGGTTGGAAAGAGAAGTGCTTGGTGGGAAAAGAACAGGGATCTACTGAGAGCAAGCAAGGCTAAAAAATAGTCTTGTATTTACTGAATCTCTAATTTTTGAGTGTCCAACCTACAACTGTTATTTCCAGCCAAGGCTGATGTTTATACATTTTCTTTTGACATTTGAAGATTAGGTAAATCATATTTATGTGCGATAGTACCAGCACACACTTGACTCCAGTCTCTGCCCACCTCTGCAGGACCTGTCACCAAAGGGGTGCTATGGAAACAGCATCAGGTGGAGATGGCCAGGAATACACACCCATGCAGGAGACCACCACAGCTAAATTATCTCCTGATTAAAGGAAGCATTGACAAAATCTCCAGCTCTGCTTCCCTCCGGTGCTGAGCAGTTGCTATAGGTCTAAATTCATGTGCAAATCCACCTGATAGGCATGTGCTTGTTATCTCTAGATTTGTGTTTATTTACCTTTTCAATTTTTAGTAAGGATACAGTTAAGGATACCAGTTCTTGGCTACTGTTAGCTTTATAAAGTAAACATGAAGCAATTGACTGTAAGTATCCAGTCTCCAGTGCTTTACTGAGGTTTCTGATTAGAAAACCACTAAAATCTTCTTAAAGGCACTCCACTTTCTAAAGGTTTCTGAAAGGTATCTGAGATAGGCTTGCAGAAGCAGAGAATTGAGCTTGCCTTTATTGCCATTTACTTCTGATCCTGCCTCATGTGTTTACAAGTTCATTTCAGCAGCTTTTGCTGATGGTGAGAACAGACTGGAGTTTTGTTCCTGAGGATTCCCATTCTGAATGGAGAATGAAAACAGTTGAGTCAGACATGGATGAAGAGAGGAATAGGAGGGAAGGAGGGAAGGAGGGAAGG
>VZUA01031477.1:22490-52594 GCA_013401035.1 Horornis vulcanius
CAAACAAAAACCAAACCAACCAACCAATCAACAAGCAAAACGAAAAAACAAAATCAAAACTAAAACCAAACCAAAAATGACAACAAAAACCAACTAAACAACTCCCCCCCGACCAATATCCCCAAAACTCCCCAAACTCCCAAAAATCTGAACCAAACTACAACCACCCAAAAAAACCAATGAAGACAACAGCAAATAATTTCTGAATGTGGATGAAAACAAAGGACATCTGCAGGTGGGTTAGCTTCATGAAAAGAGTGAACCAGTCAGCTGAGAGAGGTTGAGGTTATTGCTCTTGTGCAGGACTGTCTTCCTATGAACAAACATCAGTCTGGAGGGTGAGGGCAGGGCATCTCCCTCCCAGCAATACAGTCTGGGGTTATCTCTGCCAAGTTTCACTCATTTTGGGGTGGAGGGTGAGGGGCAGATCACACATGTCTCTGGCAGTTGCCACAATCAGACTTGCTTGCCTTTGGAACATCAAAATCTCATTCACCTTTCCTGTGCTTCACACGAAGGCCCACTCTGGGTCTTTTTTGAACAATCACAAGGTGACCTGAACTTTGTTTGCTTTGCAGAACATGACAATAAGAGCATGGTGTCTCAATTTGGCTGGCTCTGCAGTGTGCAGACCAACATGTCCAGGGATTTTCTTACTCACAAGCTGCATCTTGGCTTCTTTTACACTGCCCTTCAGTCTTCCCTCACCCACACACCTCTCCTGGTGAAAGAAGGTTTGTGATAAATGATTCTAGACCAATTCTGGAACTGAAGAGGGATTTTTTTATTGATTTCTGGATTTTTCATCAACATGCTGTCTTCAGACTGATTTTCTGAGTAGCTGCCCCTGTAGTCCAGGATTGGATCACATTGGAGAGTTCCACAAGCCTCTGACAGTGGTCCAGCCCTAGGCAGGTGGAAACCTTCCCCACCTCCACAGCACAGCTCATACCAGAATACTCAGGGCTTTCCATGAGCCCTCCCCAGCCCAGCAGTAAATCTGCAGCACTGTGATCTTACCCAGCATAGAAATGTCTTTCCCATCAAAGGACATGATTTAATGCACGTCTGCTAAGTTGTGCAAAGCCTTGTATTTTACTGCTAGTACATCTTCTGGGACTGTGCATCCCTTTGGAGTCTCTTGAGGGGTCCCATTCCAACTTGGAGAATGGAGGGGGAAAGTTTATTCCTCAGGGAACTGAAAGATATCCTCCCTGCCCTCACCCCCATGAGTTCTTCCTCATAGGGAGCAAGCAGTGTATTTCTGAGAACAGAAGAGAAGCATGTGACAGTGCTTTTAATGTCTGCTGCTCTTCCCAACCCCTGAGTTTGTTTCCTGGGGTTGAACACAGTCTCCAGCAAAGAAAAGATTTTTGAGCAACCCTTTGAAAATCCTCCTCCCCTGTGTGCAGGGTGATAGTCCTGTGAGACAATACCAAGAAATAAAAAGCATTGTGGCCCTCCTAGTCTGAGGAATACTTCTCAACTTGAGCACACGTATCCATAGAAGGTAGAGATCAAATGAAAAAACAGAGAAGCATCTCAGTTATTCTAATTAATGACTGAGCAAATGCTGACTGTCAAAAAGTCCTCATTTACAGTGATTGAGGTGCAGCCTTTAACTCATCAGGAATTGTGAGTCTGGACAGCTGCTTTGACAGTCCTGGCAACATCCCACAGTGTTCATGTTCTGGGTTATGAAACTCTGCAGTTGCTCCAGGCTCCGTGGGTTTGCTTTGTTGTATTACATTTCAGACTTCACAGTATGCTGTGCAGAAGAGACACAAACGAGAAATTGCTTAGTATGGGGACCCAATATTCAGAAACTAAGGCTCTGCCCCCCCGATGTGTGTTAATATGTCATAAAGAGTTATGAAGTTGATAGCTCTCTTCATTCTCCTTTATATGAGCCTCCTGTTCCCATACTAGAACAGAACTGCCCAAATGCAAGGCAGCTGCCACAGACAGGGAAGCTCTGGCTCTTCAAGCCATGGACATTGGTCTAAGGTAATGTTGCTGAAGTTGATGCAGCGTTACCACAGGTCTTTGCACAGAAAATAACTTGGAGTATGTGCTGCACATAAAACATCAGTGTGGAAAATAACATGTATAATGCATTTACAAAAGCTTTCTGTGTAACCTCAGGACTGGATGGTAAAATCTGTCAAATATAGAATTTTAAATGAGAACCCGTTGTGAGATGGAAGATTTCCCAGCATTTAAAAATGTGGTCAATTACAACATTCAAGAACTTGTTCACTTGAGGTCTGTAAACTAAATCGTGCCAGGCATCCATGATTCACATAACTGCATGGGAGATGGTGCTGAGGGAAAAACCATCTCCCAGGGAGGTAGCAGAGACCAATGTCATCTATCTTCTCTTCAGTACAATATTACTGTAGGAGGATGAAAAACCAGAGGTCTGCTGTAAGGCTGAGAATTTATGATCATTTCCAAACAGTTGCATGTCATTGGTGAATCACACTTGTCACACAAATTAGAAGCAGGTAACATCATGTTTTCTGGCTGGACAGAAGAATGTTGTTTACAGCTATAGATTTTTTTTTTCCTGGAAAATGCTGGCACAGATTTAAAAGAATAAGTTCTAATTTATGCCCAATGTTGCCTTGGACTGGTCAGATAAATAAGACCCAAAAAAAACCCTGACAAAGTGAAAAAAAAATTCAAATGTTCATCTTTTAAGGATGAAATGCTATGCTTTCATGTTTGAAAACACAGTTCCAGTTTTAGTCAAGTATTTGTAATGTTTGATTTCAGGAACAAAAAGTCATTTTTTCCAGTCACAATATTTTTTTTCACTCTTTGGTTCACCTAAAACACTTTGAATATGCTCATTTTGGGGCAATCTAAAACAAATGGTGCTTTAATTCTTTCAGTACTGTCAATTAATTGAAAAAACCCTAATTATCCAATCTTTATTTGCAGGTCCCATACTCTGTTTTAGTCCTTCAAAGCCTCTCTGTTTTCTAGCAATTATGGGTATTTCAGACAGAACATGTGTGTACATTTATCTGTAAGATAAATTCTGGCCCAAAACTTTAGTAAGATGGGAAAAGCTTTTGGATTTATGAGCTGCTTTGCTTTGTTTTGCTTCTTCAGTACCTGACTGAAATGTTTGAGTAACTTAAAGAGAATTTGAGAAGGATATTCTATTTTAACCTAGGATTAGAGTCACTTTAGCTAAGGATATGTGTGTGTGTGTATGTATGTATATATACATATATATATATGAAGTTCAAAGTCTAAAGATGTGCTTTCTCTCTTTGTCTGAAAATAAAAAAAATCAGATCTCATCTTTGTTCTAGAAGTTTTGATGACATTATGGATTTTTTTATTTGTCATTTACACATGCCTGTGAAGTGCCAGATGCTTTGAATCCTCAATGGTTATTCCTATAAAGAAGGAGTCACTGACTTAAGTGAACACTGACAGAAACCAAAATCAAAACTGTCTGTCACCAGAACAGGAGACAGATTGAATTGACACTGGGATATCTCTTCAGCAGGGGAGCATTTCTGGCCCAGTGAAGAGCAAACCATCTGACTGAGCATCTCCTCCCTTAGGGCTGCCCTGTGGTCACTCTGGTTTTTGTAATGCCACCATTCTCCCAGCTGTCCCACCAACGCAGCACCTTCCAGGAATGCAAGATGTGGGCGATGTTTTGATTTGTCAGCTCCAGAAACCACAAGAGAACTGAGGCAGTGCCAGGGCTTTGGGCCCCAAGAAGATAAAAAGCCTCAGGCCAGGGCTTTGCTGTCCCAAGGGTCACACAGAGATCAGCTAAAGCTTGTCCTTGTACCCATGGCTGAGGGAAGCAGCAGCCCCCGTGTGCCCTGTCCTCCCCTGCCCACAGCAGTGTCACCCCAGCTTTGCCCGCTTGGCCACTTGTGTCCAAGCTGATGCTCCCAGGAGCAGAGAAGGAATTGCCCAACATCAGTGCAGGTGCTGTAAAACTTGGCCATGCAGAAAAAACGAACTCTTTATAAAGCAGAGCAAGGCTGATGTTAAAAGCTGAGGCTTGGAGGGTGGTGTCTGTGAGAGGGGAAGGGTTCAGGAGCAATTAGATATGCTTGTGTCTCACTCAGCCCTTGATCTCTGCAGAACATGCACTTTTTGCAGGGCATTTTGTAGGCAAAAAAGGTGAAAGATAAGCAGTTAAAACGTGCTGGTGTGTGTACAGGATGTCCATCCCACCCAGGCAGCTCCACTGGGAACGGAGATTCATGCACTCATCTCTTTCACTAACAGATAAAAATGAATGCACAACAAAATAATGATATCTCCTACTGGTGATTCTGACATGAAAAATATGTGATGTGTGTGTCAGGTATTTCCAAACAACTCACATTCCTGGAAACAGCCAGTGGAAGGAGAGAAGTAGATTAAAATGATGATGATGGCTGAACAACAATAAAAAAATCACAAAACAGAAAAACAAAACAAATATTTCTTTTCCTTATCTTTTTACAAAGCTGTTTTCATAGAATTTATTTCCCCTAACACCCTGCAAATTCATGTTTGTATGTACACATATTGTGGACACACATTTTCCTTTCTCTCCATCATGATTTCAATGACTATACGGGACACAAGAGTGCATTTTCCTTTAATCCAGTTCTTCCTCCAATTTAATTCCAAGGTTTACAGAGCTAAAACTGCATTTGTCTTCCACATACTTCTGCCTTGGCAACATCTGCTGTGGTATGAGAGCATTGGCTCCCCAGTGGAATATATTTGTGGCTCAGTTTATTGTCTCTCAAACCAAATATCCCACTTGGGCTACTAGTAAATTCAATGAAAAATGTGTCAGATGTGCTGGATGCAAAATTTGCTGTATTAGTGTTAAAAATAGGTGAGTTTAATCCTGGCTTTATGAAAATCTGCAGCGAAGCTCATGCTGTCTTCTGAAGGGCCAAGCTTTCACTTACTGTGGTTTTTCTAATTAGTAGATAGACAGTGCCACTCAAACAGCAATCTTTCTGTCCTTATTCCTCTCCTAGGACTACATTCCCAAAATGCCACCCAGCTAGCCAGAGATAGGAAATTTATGTTCTATTTTTTTTTTTTTGACAAGACAAAATACAAGAAATAATTTATTTTATTGCCTCAGAATCATGCCAGCTGCCCCGGGGTGGCAGAAGAAAAAGCCATATTGTTACCCAACTCAGCATGCCCTGCTTTGAAATGATGCAGCAAGACATAGTGGCTTCTTGGAGCAGAACTGCACATTATCATTTAGCAGGATGAATGCATGACACAGAAAAGTTGTTCTTGATTAAAAACAAATATCCAGCATGGCAAGAAAATGAGTAAGGATAAACAGTGATTAAGTGTGATATGTCTGAAGGCTTCCCACAGTATAAAAGCCATATGTGGGAGGCAAGAACCTAAAATTAAACTCCTAACAGTGTGAGTTAAGGTTTTTGAAAGAGGCACCTGACACAATCCAAGGGGGAAAGTTTGAGCAATAGGCTCATTGAGGGTGGTTCTCACCACTTTCCCATGATCTGCACCTTCTCTCTCCCTCTGTGCTCATCCAAGCAGGGAAACACCATCCAGGGGTCAGCCCAGACAAGCTGATTTACTCATCCCTCCAGGCCTGCTCATCCAGAGGAGTTCCCACATGGAGCTGAAGCAGGGAAGCAGCTGTGGGCAGCCCTGGCAAAGGCACTCAGTGCTAACCCAAGCCCTGAGAGGTGAAGGTGGTAGAAATGCTAAAGTCAAGTCACCCCATTGCAGCCCAGCCAGCTAAAGCCCTGCACCACATGCTCCACTAGGAGAGAAAGAGCCACAGATTAATTGCAACAAGCAATTGCTTGGGACAGCAAGTAATTAACAAGTGCCCTTCCTTGCAAGCAATTAGCTGGTGGTTGTCTCTCTGGTGGTGTTGTAGCCTCAACACCCTCAGAAGCAGAAAGGCAGAGAGGCCTGTTGTCACTTAAGGCTGCCAATTTTTATTCCCTTACTGGTGCTGCAGTCTTGGACTCCACAAAGAGCCTGTGATCCCAACAGGAATCTCATCTGGCCTTCCTGACTCCTGTGGTCTCAAGGACAGGCAGAAGTCTCAGTGGCATTGCTTGCAGCCCTCTGGCATGGGACTGAATGCCCTTCCAGAGGCTCCCTCCCTAACAGCAGAGGAGAGGGAGCCTCTGGTTATTGGGAGTGCAGTGTCTCTCAAGGCTCCATGAAAACTGCTTGCCTGGCACTCACACCATGTTTTGAAGTACCTGCAGAATCAGGGGCTCATTCACCAGACCAAACTCAGTAACTGCAAGTTCCTTTAGCTTGTTAGACACTCAGTATCCTGGTGTCTCCCCCATTAGCCTTCACTGTAGACTCAATCAACAACATCTTCCCCTTTCTCCACTAAGGAAGAAAGAGACCAGATACAGTCAGGGTACGTTTGTTAGCGACTGGGAAATCCTGAGGTTTTGGGGTCTCCCTGCAATGCAGAAAGCCTGATTCCTGCTGCCCAGCACCTTGTCCCAAGGCCTTTGCAGAGGGAGGCCACAAAGCAGCCCAGAGGTTTTTCCCCTCCCTCTGGACATGTTCCAGGAGTGAGGCTGAAATCACTTCCATGACCACCCTTGTCTGTGCAAAGACCTGCTGTGACTGTGCAAGGAATTCCAGCTCAAGCAGAGCATAAGGAGCCTGCACATAAAATGTGTTGCAAAATAAAGGTCTAAATTTACACTACTGAGAGAAACAGTGAAGACACACACCCTAAGAGGGCCACCATAACTCCCAGAACATGAGCAAAACTTGCCAGGCTTTTGTTACTGACCCCTTTACCAGTTAAACCTCTTTCCTCTCCTTGGGTGGAGAGACTGCACCTAGCCAGGGTGCAGCACACTCAGCACAGCCTTGGCTCTCTTTTAGTAGCCCCAGGGCCCAAGCTGGTGCCTGGAAGGATCCTGCACAGCCCTGGGAAAGGCAGGCAGCTCCTTGGTCCACACCCTGCTGCAGGATCAGCCGCTGCAGTCTGCTCCCATGAGGAAATGCAGTGTCTGGATTTGTTATTTGAAGCTATCCCCCACCCCATGACAGCAGTGAAATTAATAAACTATTGGGAAGGAGAGCCTTCCCTCTTCTCTGCCCATGGAGGTGCTGTCTTCATCCAACTCCACACTGCTCCAAGATGAAGTCATTTTGGCTTCCCGAGTTTTAGCTATTTGAGATAACAAACTCAAATTCCTTAGTCATCCTAAGGCCAAACTGTCTTTATGTTATGGCTTCATTCTCACTCTGAACTGTGTTCTTGGATTAACAGGACACAGAAGCTGCTCCCACACGAGGCAAGTTTCCTGAATGAGATGTTGAGGAAGGGCAAGAGGTGAAATTCAAGCATTATCAGTAAAATATCCATCCAGTGCCCACACAGCTGTTAACAGGAGAACTTAATTATTATAAAGTACAACCAAATAAACAGATAGAAAAGCGTGCTGGGGTTTGCATTGTTGCTCACAGGCTGCCCTCTCTTAGTCATATCTGTTTATTGAGGCTGGACACAGCAAAGGGATTAAGGGAAAGAGCTTCCAAAGATTTAACTGTTACTAGAAATGCAGGGTCCAGCATGCCCCAAAATCCAAAAGGAGCATGTCTTCTTTACCATCTATGTTGCACATACTATTTTTTTAGACAGGTGAGTGCACCTTTCTCTGTGTTACATCACAGATATAGCTGGGTAAGAGATATGATCACTAGAAACCTGATTTTTTTGAGCTGCACTTCCTTAGGCAGAGAGCAGAAATGTGAAACATAATGAAACACAGAACCAAGGCATTGTAAGTATCTACTACTCAATGTGGCCTGCTCTAGGCCAAGACAGTAAGAAATATTTTTGAAAAGTTATCAAGAAAATATTGTTGATTTATGAATGTTTTCAAAATAATGAGCTCTCAAGGGAATACATTAAAATGGAAAAAAAAAAGCAATTTATCAGATTAACAATCAAATTATTTTAACAAACAAATTATTTTAACAAACAAATATTTAACAAATTATTAACAAAGCTTTTTCAAGTAGGAAAAAAAGGACTGTATGAACTGCTTTCCTTTAATTGTCCTGTAATTGCCTCTTGGTTTCCCAGTTGTATAGAGAATTTTCTCTTCATTTGAGCTTAAAAAAATCTTCCATCAAAAAACAAATTGGACTTGAGTTGGCTAGCCTGAGTATGATTAATTTCCATCTACTTCACTCATCTTAGTCACAGTGATCAGCCAAAATTTGGGATCCTGAAGGCTGTCCAATAGACAATAAGTCCAGTTGACTTATTGAAGGCATCTGTTTATCTAACAAATTAGGCATGCAGAAAAAAAACACCAAAACTATAAAGACCTGTTCTTCTGAAGGTAGGGATAATCAACATCAGGAATGGAGCTCTTTGAGGGTACTCCTCACAACGTTTCTGGACAGCAGCTGTTCACAAAGTGCTTGGCCAGAGCTGCTTTACCTTTCCATCATCATCACCATCATCATCATCATCACCATCATCATTGTCTCCTTCCATAGTGGTCTCTCTTTCAAACATCAGCTCTCCCCTAAAAGCTCATCCATCCATGAGGTTTAAATTCTTGAGCTAGTTGTGACTCCTCTGAGTGTCATAGCTGATATTCCTGCTGTCTCCTAAAGAAATTATTATCACTCAAAAGGTGTTTTCTGTTCCTCAAAAAAAAGTTGCCAGGATTGGCTTTATGGAAATATAGTAAAAGTTTAGCTCAGACTAATTGAATTTTCTCAGATTTGTGTTTGCCATACAAATTTGTGCCAAACTCTTTGTGACTGTGTGCACACATGTATTTATATATATATACACATATATATACATACATATGTATATATATGTATATATACACACAAACCCTATCCACATACATATTTTTACAATCACACAGGACATATTTTCCTCCAGTTACACCCATATACCCCAAACAGTTGAGTCTGTCACTGTTTTATCTATTATTTTGCCACCAGACAGAAGTTTGCAGATGTTAAAAATTTTCCATCCCTAGGAGAGAAGAAACTGATGAGTTCTGGACAGATTAAAGCACCCACAGCTGGTGAGGAAGCTGAAGGTGTGTGGGGTTGCTGCTGCCAACTCAGTGTGCTTGGCAAGACAAGGGGGAGAGATCATACACAGAGGTGCTCCAAAACAGGAACATTAAAAAAACCTGAAAGAGAAAATTCTGCTTTTTCTTCAGTGGGAGACCATCTTATCACTCTTACCACTATGTTTTTAATCAGAACCATCCTCTGGGGATGGTCCTTCTATTTCCCAGTCTCCTGCTAAGAGCTAGTGCTAAGATTTTATGACCAGCTAATGTAGTCTAGGATGATAAATGCCCATCTTCCCCACTTTCCCACCATTTTTTCTCTCTATCCAAAGGAATCAGAGCATGGACAAATCCTCACTGATGCAAAAGCTGTGGTGTAGGAAGAATGTTTGCCACCAGGCCATGCTTTGGAATGACAAATATGCAAGAATTAGCATCTATAACTCTCCATAAACATTGGGGTTAATCTCCAGGGTTTACAAGACTCTTTAAATGTGTTTTAATAGGACAATATGTTTTAGAAAGGACCCATCCAACACTTCACATATCAGCAAAGTTTACAAGAAGGTAAATTGAGCTGGGGTAACAGTTCAGATGTACAGCCAGGGCCCTAATGAGAATGCCAAGGTCAAAGTAATAAACTTATTTGCAAGTCTAATACCTTCCCAAATTGCTGAAGAGCATTCCAAGTCTGGCAGGATAGTTGGAAGGGAAGAGCTGTGGGAATTCATAGTTGTCTCTCAAACTCCAAAATGTAAGAGGATCAAATCACATTTTCAGCACACAGTGATGAGCTGGCCTAGACCTGCTCTCTGCCCACCTCACCCAGCTTGGGCAGGACTCTGCTCTGGGACAGTCCTGTTGAGGGAGCAGCACTGCCCCACAGAGTTTGGGGCAGTTGAGAATGAGCAATAATGGTTAATTCAAACTGAAGGCTCTGTGGACGCCTGTTTGGGCACCTGTTACAGGAAAGGAAACCTGAAACCCCTGACAAACTATTCTCCACTGATGACACAAAGGTTTCCTTCCAGCTTCCTAAAACCAGGTGAGATGAATCCTGCCCTAGGCTAATTTGAGCCTTGAGTGCTTACCTGCTTCAGGCAGATTCCACCTGCATCTACCTGAGCAGGCCATGAACCCCAAGTGGATTTATCCTAGAAAAGGATTCTTAAGATGACCAGGCTCAGCCTCACCACTACCATCCAAATTTTGTGTACACAAAATGCAGAACAGGCATTTGCTAATAGATGACTTGTTTGTTTCAAGTTGTATTATTCTTTCTGTGTTTTTCACCCAACACTGAATATCAGCAAGAAAATAAAGTTGAGAATTTCAAGCAGTGATACATCCCCAGTAAATCAAGATGAAAACCAGCCAGATAATCCTAATAAATAGGTTGAATGAGACACTCAAAGAAGAATGACTTCATGTTTCCTTTCTTTATCCTAATTATTGCCGAACATTGGCCAAACCTAGACTATTTTTCCACATCTCTGTAAAGACCTGAGGGGACTTTTTGGAGGGAGCCAGCCAATATTTTAGCTGCATTTGCTATTGTTTCTGTTTATCACTTGGGTAGACTTGCAGTAAAAGGATGATTGCTTCATTATAATAATTCAATCTGCACTGAGACAGGCTGTCTCCTGTGTTACGTGAGAAACAGCTAGAAACTTCATTTCATAAGCAAAACCACCACTGGCCATTTTAAAATACCAAGAGCAGCTGTCATGACATTGTGGTTTGGCTGGTTCTGCTCTCTGGTGCAGGGGCTGTGGTGGGATGTCTCAGGAAGGGACCAACCTCCCTGGCTCACTGGAGCAGAGGGGTGACAAGCAAGAGAAGATCCAAGCATTCATTTAGCATCAAATCAGAAAGTCAAAAGGCAAAAAAAATAACCTATAATTGCTCACAGAGTGAATTGGGAACAATTTTTACTCCTTTAGAAACACAAGTTTTACCTGGTCACCATGGCTCAAATCTGGCAGGAAGATCCCCCATGGCTGGAATGTTTCAATGATCTTTATTGGGTATTTCAGGAGCTGAGCACCATCTGAGGAGGACTTGCACTGTTGGTGAGAAGGGTTTTGGCCTGCTTCCAGATTTCCAGCAACGTGGGAGCAAACATTCTGGAGTGGGTTCTCTGATGTCTAGTCAGTGGAGAACCTGTACTAAAGACCTAAGTCCAGAGAAGTCACTAATCAAAAAAATTGAGTAAATTGGTGGTAATGACTACTAATTACAGGCTGTAAATGATAGCACCATGGTAAGAGAAAGACAAATGTAGATATCGATGGTCAGCAGGAGTTTTAAAAGTATGATAGTTACCAGTGGGAACACTAGAAAGGTACCAGATTGCATCTAAATGAGCAAAGTCTATCTGCTAAAACTGCCAATAATAAACCCAAAGCAGTAAAAATGATGAGTAAATGTTTCCCACTCCTGTTTGGGAAAAAGCCAGATAATGCACTGCATCTTATGTAAGAAAAACAAGCCTTTCTTTTATAACAATGCTTTCTAAACTTGGAAATTTTTAATTGGCAGTTCCTGAATAATTTGCATCCAAAAGGGAAAGATATTCACTGAACCCCTGCTGCTGATTTTGAATAAGTCTTGGAACACTAGAGAAGTTACAGATGTGAAGCAAAGATAAAGTTGTGCCAGCACTGAAACACAGTAACTAGGATGATGTGAATAAATATAGACTTGTCAGCCTGACACCAATCTGAGCAAAATAATAGAATGGTTATTTGGGAACTCTCTTAAGAATTACAGGGAGAAAATAGAATTACATTGAAATTATCATGAGCTTATCAAAAACAGACCCTATCAAAATAATTTTATAATGCTGGAACATGAACATGTTTAATCAGTAAAGGTGATAGAGCTGATATAAATGATACTGTTGGACTGTTTTACCAGCTGGACTATTTTACCTCAGATAAAACTGTCTTCGGGGAATTGTCCAATTTCATGAGCTGGGTTCTTGGCTCATCACTGTTTAACTGTTCCCTGCTGATGGCAAAGAAGAGAGAGACTGAAGGACTGGGGAATGGCAGAGCACAATCAGGGAGAGCAAGGCAGGCCAGACTTCCCAAGTGAGCAGATTGGTGATTCTGCAGAGATCTCCAGACCCTGGTAGAAAGTCAAGACTAGCTTCAGCTCAGGGTCTGAAGGGGCCAAGACAGCTTGTGGCTGTGCAAAGCAGGGTCCACCATGGAGCAGGTATCTGCTGTGTTTCACAGTGGTGTGATGGCTCCTACAGTGGTTTTGGTGCTCAGAAAAAAAAAAAAAATGGAGGGGATTCATACAAGAACCACACTAACTTGATTAAGGGTAGGAAAACATGCCTTATTCTGAGAGATTCAAGAGCTCAGTTTATGTGGCACTTCCAAAGGAAGGCTCAGGGATGACATGATGCTAATGAGTTATGGCTGCAGACAGCAGAACTTGCCCAAAGATAAAGTCCTTCATTTCTTGGCCAAAGGTTTAACAAATCTCATGGTCTGATGAAGGATAGATTAATTCTGATGGAAATAAGACATTGCTCTTCAGAGGGAAAAATAATTAACTACCAGTAGTACTTAGAAGTACTTATTATTAATTAGTTTCTAATAAAGCCTGGAGTACTCCCTAAATAAAGAAAAAAAAATTTAAAAAACCCAAACAAACAAACAAAAACACCCATCCCAAACAAACAAAACCCCAACAACCAATAAAAAGGTACTCTAAAACACTGATACTGGGAATTTAAAGCTGACTTTGAAGAAATTGATGTAGCTTCCATGGGCTGTATTGTGTATTACAATGAAGATCATTCAAGAAGGCCCCAAGGTGTATTCTAACCCCCAAAAATCTGAGAAAATAGAGTGGCAATGGTGACACATATTTTCTTTCAGTAAGTCTTTCAGCCATCAGACTGTCTCACCACTGAGACAACTGGGAAGACCCTGTTCTACACCTTTGAATGCTCAAACATTCCCAAAGTTACTCTTTGCTTTTACCAGATAAATGCTCTTACAGACAAACAAAATAAGACGTCTCAGCTAGTGAAACCACCATGTTTAGTCAATGTTAAGCTTTTCAGCAGTTGTTCTTTTAATTTTCTCTCTTAACCACACAGAAATTTCCTCAAGGCAGAGGACTTAACAGGTCTTGCAAATCAGTGAACATTTAGTAGCAAGGAAGGTAGAGATTCAAAACTATTTCTTCATGCTCCTCGGCTCCTTTTGTGGCCTTGTAAGACTTCTTGCCCGCTTTTAGGAAGAAGCTGGACATGTCTTTGTGCTTAAAACTCAAAACTGAGAGGAAGCACCTCTGTGAGCAGATCTGCAACACTTGGTGGGGAAGTTTCCATTTAAAAGTCTTGTTCTTTTATTTCACATGGCCTCACAGTCCATCAATTTGACCAAGTCTAAAGTTCTAAATCACAACTCAAACAAAATCACTGCGGTTTTCCCTTTATTCCCATTAAAAATCTGTGTAACTACCAAGTTTTCCATGGCTTTTGCCCAAAACCACAACCTGCTGCAAATTCATTGAAAAATAACTCCAAACTTAACCCAGATTAATAACACTTCCAATTAGGATAGCCAAGTTTTGCAGTTTAGCAGATTAAAATTTGTCAGGTTTCGTGTCTCTTTGGGAACATTGTGTTCCACTCAAACCACAATCTGACAAGAAATTATTACTGTCAAACTAAAGCTATTTAAAAAATTTCCACCTTTGCATTTTGTAAGCTCCACACTTTGGAGTTCAGTTCTGCAGTTTAATTTTATCCTGTTGCATAAATATGGGAGGAACCTCCTTCTAGATCCAGAAGGGTTTCCAAGTCATAGCCCTACCCAGATTGGGGTATTTGGACCCATATGCTCTTATTTGGATCCTTTGCTAATCTTTTCCTTAAAATGGAGGGTGTGATCAGATCATCTGCAAGTGTTTCAGGCTGACATGTTTTCAGCCATCAGCCTCCCTTCAGCTGAAACTCATTGCTCCTTGTCTGAAGGGTAACTCCTAGCAGGATTCCCACCAGTGCAATGTGAAACAGGTTTGCTGGCCCAACCCAAGGATGAGAAGGAGATGAGAAGGGTGAACACCTATAGATTTGCTAATTCAAGTACTTGTGATCATGCTGGATACCCCCTATATTTTTCCAAGGTTGTTTTTTATTCTCCTGTCCTCTGCATTCTTCTCCCTAGGTATGATATTTGGAGACAGAAGTATAGGCTGATGATGACTGAAACCACTCTCCCTGAACAGGATGGCCCTTGCATTTTCTAGACCAAAGCACTCTCTGGCACTGTGCTTTTAAAAAAAAAAAAAAAGATTTATGGTTTTTAATCTCCTCTTAAGGTATGACTGAAGTATGTTATAATATATAGGACAGGAATTAATCCTGAATTTTTTTTTCTTATTTCATCTATCAGAAGAACATCATTTCAATTATTTATTAAGAAAATTATGTTTTTCAAGGTGAATGCATTATTTCATTATCTGCTTTCAATTAGCTGAGAATTCACTATGTTCAGCCAAATGTCCATTCATCAACAAATTCCAGATTCCTGGCAGTCTGAGCAAATTCCCAATTTTCTTCTTTTATGGGTACAATAAGTAAAGATATTCATGCCTCATGCTAAATTATGGCTGGGGTTAGACTACCCTGGAGGGAGGAGAAAACAACTGTGGAAGGTCTTGAAATATATTAATAGATGTTTTTATTGAAGGAGAGCTACAATATTTCAGAATATTTTTTCTTCAGGTGCTTTGTTATTGTTAACTAGATGCCCTCTTGCCCTTCTTTGTGGGCAACAATGATCTGAGCTGGTCACCCTCCAGCATGTGTTCAATAGGCTCACAAGGACACCTCTGGCAGCAGGGACAGGGACAAAACAGATGGAAAATACATCTTGCACCACTGCAACTCATGAACAGTTAGTGAATTCCCATTCTCAGTGCAAGGCTGTGCAAAGTATCTCCAGTAGTGCCAAAGGCTGCTCCAGGGCCACCTGGAGCATCAAGGGAGGAGTGAGTGAGCAGGAGGAAGGACAGCATCCAACCCTGTGCCTGCACAGAATAGGGCCTGCCTTGGAAATATTGCAGTGCTGCTCCTCCTCTGTCCTCCTGCACAGCAGGGTCACTGAGCTGGGTGCCAGTCCAGTGCTGGCACAGCCCCACAGCCTGTGGGAGCCCCTGCCCAGCTCCTCACCCAGCACATGCCAGGCACTGGAGCTGCTCCCTGCCCAGGCAGCTGCTCACAGGGAGCAGGGAGCCCCACTCTCCAGCCTGGGAGTTGGGCCTCTGGCAGAGGGGCTCTTTCTCTCACAAAGGGAGCACTTTTGAAAATGCAAACCTGCTTTTTAAAATGCTTCATGCCCAAAGGCACTTTTACTACCTGCTTGCAATTGACACTTTACCCTGCACTGGGCTAAAGCCCTTTAGAAGGAGTCTCTTGGGCAAAACAGGAGAAAGGCTCTTTCCCCAGCAGCTGTTGGGATGGAAGGCAAGCAGAAATGTTGTCCCAGCTTCTGTGTATGCCCACAATACTCTGAGCTCAGTCACTCACCAGGCACTGTTTGGAGTGGCACTTCTGTGTACAGTGTGAGTGTACAGCTCATGGGGAGAACACAGGAGTTGGGTGATCTCACTGCCCCATCTCCCCCTTTTTGTTGTGGAACTGCTGTCTCTTCTGACTTCTTCAGTTGTTGTCAGAGATCCTGTGTCCTGTCATCTCCTATGGGACATACAAAGGCACCTTGGTTTTCTGCTGCCTTTCTGTTTCCCTGCTCAGGCACCACTAACCCTCTAATTATATTTGCTTGGTCACCTCCTCTTTCCTCCTTTTCACTCACAGTGGATATCTCTGCTCCTTTTGTTCTCTTTTTCCAATGATTTGGGGCCAGCAATGCCTTGCTTACAGTGTGGAGCAGGAGTTTTCAGCCTTTCTCATCATATTCAGATGTTTGCAGGCCTCTCCCTCTCCATGCAGGCTCTGAGACAGGGTTCTCTTGTGCACCGTATTTTTCATCACGTGAATGAAGAAACAGAGCCACTGCTCTGCCTCTCATTCCCCAGGTTGTGCAGAACCATCCTTATGTGGGCTGATGCCTTTCCCACCAGACGTAGGAGAGGCAGGAAGACAGGAGTTTTTCTCTTGTGTGATTTGTGTGCATCTCAGGCACTGCTCTCAAGCAGGATTAGGCTGAGTTTTGGGGTTAAAGCTGTGCCACCCTCACTTGTCAGGGGTGCAGGGTCCTGAGAGCCACCTCCCCACACAGCAGCTCTGCCAAAGGTGAGGGCTTTTCCAAACAGGCAAAACCATCACCATCCCATCAGCATCTGTCTAATGTCCTACAGCCCAGGCAACTGAACCCATGTGTTTATTTTACTGGTGGAATACACCTGCAAATTAAATACTGTATGATAAGCAGATGTTCACTTCTATAAATTGAACAGCACACAAAGATTTATGGACCCCAGAGGTTCAGATTTAGTGAGTGGGAGCCAAGGTCACAACTGGACCTTCAGATTCAATAAATCTTGACATTACTGGAGCACTGGGGGAGGGGAGAAAAGCATCATTACAGACTTATAACAATTTTTAAAGTATGCCAGTGATGATCTGCAAAGCAGATGTAAGTCAGGCTGATTTCGATACATTAAACTGACCCTGCCAGGTAAGGGATGAAATACCTCAGGGTCTGATTTGGAGTCACATATGGAATACAGGAGTGGGAATGATGATAATAAACCCCTGTTCACTTGGGAAGAAGAGGGGGGAAAATGCTCCATTAAAAAGAATAAATGTTTGGTTTTCATGCTCTAAGAAGGACACTGCTGGTAACATTAGTGGTGAATTTATTCTAATTAATATATTAAATTACATATCTGTGCTGTGCTTTTCTTTGATGCAGAGGACTAATAAAAACCACTGGTTTAACTCTGATAAAAATGAAGTCCTGAATGAGCAGAGTAAGTACGTCCTGGTGGACACCCAGATGGTGTCTCCCAGCCCAGGAGGCAAAGTCAGTGCATTCGGAGGGCTGGCAAAGGGAATGGACTGCCAGAAGTCATTCAGACTTTAATGTCACTTCAGACTCTAGGAATTGTGAAAGTTAGGAAGAGTGAGAGGAAGGTTTTAAACGGGCACCAAAATGTCCTGATGTGGGTGTGCTATACAAACCTTTCTAGGGGCAGCTCAGAAGCTCCTCCTATGTTATAGCTGCAGTAAAATAGTGCTAAGGGTGTACATAGAAATGGAATGTGAATCACGAATGAATGGATGCTGTGAAGCTTTCCAGAGGAGCAGGACAAGTTTGTCTACTCCAGACTCCACAGCAGACCCAGTGACTCTTAGGTTAGGACAGTCAAAGCTAAACTTCATTAGCCAACACACTGTCAAGAGTGACCAGCTGCAGATGCAAACAAGAGAAAACAAACACCAAAATGTTGTACTCATTTTTTTTTCTCACTGTGGTAGCTGTGCATGTGAAAAACTCCCCCAAATTCAAGTACGTGAAAGCAGAGCTGTCTGAAGCAGAAGCAGCCAGGAAGACATAGCATTTGATGGCTTCTGTGTCAACTAAAATGAAAATTTTCAAGCCAGAGTGAAGTTATCACTAATGGCCAGGTGAGTGTGGGATATAATGTCTGCCAGCTATAATACAGATAATTCAGAAAGTATGACACGCTGAGGCAGCTTAAGAATTTCAAAGTGCTTGCACAAGGTTGCCCCAGTTGTCCATGAACAAGTTCCTTCATGCCCTCCTGAATGGAAATACAGTTTGAAGAGTTGGAGTCAGGCAGGAGAGGTCAGTGTCCAGTGCACTGCCCTTTTTAGCTCTCGTTCTGGATCAATGCTCTCACTTCTGGGCACAAGGCTCATCTTAACTCTCACACCCCTGCATGCCACATATGGGTGTATTTTGTTTCAGAGGGCGTAGTGAAGCTCATGATATGTACAGGCTTGGAAAAGGCTGCTCTCACAACCTGATGTACAACAAACCTTCTGCCAACTGCTCTTGCATGATCAGTGATGTTTTTTCTGCACCAACCCTCCAAGTGATGGAATAGAGGCCCAGGAAGTGATTTCCTGCCCCAGTGCCACCCAGCAGTCCCCTGCAGTGATCCCAGTCACCACCTCCCCATGCCTGGGGAATTTTTCCCTATGACCACAATGTCAAGGGTCATAAAGGAAAGGTAATTCTCAGTGGTTTTTCCACTGCTCCTTGTGAAAGTGCCACACAAGCAAGGCAATCAAGGAGTGTTTACATTATCTGGCCTTTGTTCTTGTGTCTTTAAACACTCCAAAATAATTCTGTTTTCCATACCAAACAAGCACATTGTGGCCTCTTTGCTGGTAAGACACAGACTGTGAACTTCTCTGCCTTGGAATTTACAAAAGACAGCTCTGGTAACTGAAACATCCTTTATATGAGCCCCTGATGTTTTTAACGATAAAATTCACTTTGGTAGATCAATACTCAGCTTCACTGTTGTCCTATATCAGACCAGGCTGCAGGTAACATGGGTTTAGTGGTTACTGTTTATGCCCAGAGGATTCCTAACCCCATTTCCCACTGCTGAAAAAGGCGTTAAAAATAAAAGTAATGTCTCACTGAAAGGAAGACTTTCCCAACAGCTGTATCCTTCAAAGGCTTTGGCCTTTTCTTTCCCCTTACCCTCTCCCTAGGTAGCCCTCTGGGACCCACGGTTATGTGGGATGCCAACTGCTCACTATTCATCACATCCCAGCTCTCCAAGGGCCCATTGACTCTCAATAATTTATCACTCGATGCTTTGTGTGCTCCTGCAGAAATAAATCAGGGCTGGGAGCACCAGATGCTCCCGCATCCCATCACACTGTGTTAATTTATTAAAGAGGGGTTTTCTCAGCCCAGCCGAGGGGTGCAGGGATCTCCTCCACAAGGAGCAGTGAGGATGGGGGTTAAGGTCTGCTGAGCCAAGTGCAAAGAGTGTTGAGAGAGAGAGACTTCAGCGTGGAAGCTGAACTTGGAAACCCTCACAGGGTGAGCAGGCGGTCGGCTTTCCAAGCAGAGCTCGCTGGGACTGAGCTCCAAGAAAAATACATTTAGTCCTTAAGCGTGTATTTTTCCTTCTGGGCTCACGGTCTCTTTTTGTTTCTTGGACTAGGTCTCGCACCCGGATACAGCAAGTAAATATCAAGCCATAAATCACAAATTTGATGCTTGCTTTTCTTTCTTCAAGGTTGTATAATATAACGGAAAAGATCAAGCAAATGCAAAGCTATTTTACGCTGCACATGCAGAGTGCAAAAGGCCCTGGGTCTCTTCCAATGACCTCGCAAGAATGATAGGCCTCCTGCTAACACAAAGATCTGTTTTTCTGAGGCATCACACAAATCCTCTCATGGACTGAAGAGTTTCTCCTGTGTCTTGTTTTCTTTAATGTTCTTGCAATACAGTTAATTTAACATATAATGACCCTTCATTCAAGCCTTCTGCACATATATATATTATGGTCGTTTCATCAAATGTGTCTCTGGCAGAACAGGAAACACAAATTTCCTACATTCTCTCCCAGAGTCCTGAATGCATGTCAACAGCTTTTTGGTACTTAATCACCCTTGGTCATTTCTCATCTCCCCTTCAGAGGGAGAGGACCATGCCTGCTAACACACAATCTTGCCTCTGACACTGGAGAACCAGGCTGACCCCACCTGGAAGATGGAAGAGTGCTGGGACTTCTTGAAGTTCTGGGAGCTTGTCCTTGAAATTCAGCCTTGCCAAGGTTGCACATCCTGTGCTAGCACTCCCTCATGCAGCAGGGCCTGAAGTCACACCACTGCTGCTCTTACAAAATCACCTTCCAGTTATCTGCAAAGGGAAAAGCCAAACCAAGAACACATCCTACCCCCAAAAACACTGTTCAGGATAATTCCTCTTTCTCTAGCACAGTGCCCACCACCCAGGAATGGTATCATGGGATAGGAGCTTTGCTGGTTCTGCTGATGCATTGGCAGCCTCTCTGCTCATCTCTGAGCATGTAAAAATGGGATTTTAGAGGATCATGTATTTAAATGACAACTAGATTTGTGGTGACAGCAAGAAAACTCTTCCCATGTTTCAAGTCACTGCCTCACCTCCACAGGGACTTCATAACTTTTACAGGAACAAGCTGGCAGGTGGGCTGTAAACCCCCATTTCTGCTTCCTTTCTCTCCTCCTCCTCAGAAGTTTCCATTTGCACTGACATTTTTCCCAAACTTCTAAGCTAGGGAAAGATATCCAGTGTACATAATGCTAGCCTGAAGAGCTAAAGCTTGCCAATGTTATGAGAAAGCATAAGCAACAGATTATAATGGGAAATGTTGGGCAATCCTGTCTTTACTGAAGGCAAAATCCCCCGCTGGGCCTGCCACCAAGATTAGTTCCAGATTTCCTTAGGTTCTTGTGACATGTACAGGGCCCATCCCAGCACTGCTTAAGTGCTGTAAGGTCTAATGCTCTCTTTCAAATCTCTCTGCCCTAGCATCAAGAGCATTATTCTGAGATTTTTCCTGAAATCTTCACGAGACAACATTGGGAAATGCTGGTTAGTCAGTAAGACCATTGTTTATCCTCCTGGTAAAACACAGTTTCCACTAAACCAGAGCCCTTCTCTCCTTGAAGATAAGCAAATGTTAGTGAAATGACTGTAAATCATGAGATTTCTGGTTAAGGTTGCAGCAAAACTCCATTTGCNAATGTCTTCTTTGGCACTGAAAACATTTGTCTCAACCTGAAAGTGAACTTTGGAGAGGGGGAGTCTGAATAAAACCCCTACAGCTGTTTCTGAGTTATCCAGGAAGAAAAAAATGCACATTTCCCAGTATAAACATTGTCTTGGTTTTATTTTGGGGCTTTTTGTTGTTTTGTTTTTTAAGTTCAAGGAGAACATTCCGTTTATTTAGAGTTAGGCTATTTTATTTTATTTTATTTTATTCAGAAATCAGCACGGCACATCTGTACTTCTTGGTGGGACAGAGGGACTCAAGAGCTGCTCTGTGAGGTCAGAACAAGGGTTGGTCCAACCCTGGATCCTGTTTCTGTGGCTGGTAGCAGATGCTCAGAGCACAACAAAGAGGAAACAGGACCAGTGCCATGGGGCCTTTCCTGGTGTCCCTGCTGTGCTCCCACCACCCCATGATCACCAGGACTCCTGAGCTGGAGCTGGAATGCTGTGTTTGACAGTCACCAACAGCTTGGTGCTCTCTGAATCCATCTGATTTTGAGCCCCTCTGCCCTCTTGGCCTTCGCAGAATCTTGTGGTGAGGACATCAGCACGAGGCAGCTACACTGGGAAATCAGCAAATCTTCACCCTCTTTTTAAACCTGGTCATGTCCTTGGGATACTCTTTGTTCTTACCTTATGAGAACCACTGAATAGGCTTTTTTTTTCCCTGAGCAGACCTTTTTCATAAGTCATTTCATCACCCCTCTCATGCAAGCTTGGTCATAGCCTCCATGTTCTTGTTTTAATTCTCTCTCTACCTCTGGCTCCCCCATAGCCATTTAAGGGTGGTAGAAGCATGGCATGGCTTATGATACTTCTGACAACTTCCTCTCCTGGTAGTATCCAGTACTTAATTTGACTATTTTTCCTTCCATTGCTGAGGATCAGAACTCTGCTTTAAGAGAATTTTGCATCAATATTCCAAATTCTTTTTTAAAAGGCAGCAGCATGCTGACTGCCAGCTGCCAGCTGAGCAGTGATCACTTTGTCCCTTCCCCTCTGCTTCATTATTTTGCTTTTCCCAGCACTGGCTTTCTAGTGGCATTTGATCTCCCAGTCACTCAACTGGGCGTGAGTGAGACCCTCCTGCAATTCTTTGGCAGTTCTGAAGAGTTTTGCACCATCCACAAATGTGGGTAACTTGCTGCATATCCCATCTTACAGACTTGATCTTGATCCCATCTTACAGATTTGATTAACCCATTGGAGCTTACCACACACTTCTCCACTGTTTTCTAGACTGGAGCAGCTCCATGAGAGAACTTCAGCCCTTTTTCATCCACCATTTGGCTCCACAATGTTCCTGGGGTGAAGTGCCATTTTTGGAAAGCTGGATGTGCTTTCTCAGTGATGCCTTGCTGAGGCACATCCTCACTGACCTCTGCAAAGCCTGCCAACAAATTTGAAAAGCCTGCATCTCCCCAATAAAAGCAACATTTCTTTCTTCCCACCATCTCTCTCACACACACAGGATCCATCCATGTCTGCCAGTTCTAATATGTGATAGAATTTTCAATTCCCTGACTGGTATAGAAGGTCAGCACATTAGTTTGCAGTTCTTGGGTTCGTTCTTGAATTATTTCTAGTCATAGTTAATATATCTGGAATAAAATGTTCAAATGTAAGGTTTCATTAATAAATAAAAGTACAACAAATATTCCCTGTAGACAAGTTCAGTTATCTGTGCTAATTTTCCTGTTTAAACTGCAGCTGCTTCCACAAACTAGGCCAAAGTAATCCACAATTAAAATACTTTGAAAGTTTTCCTTTTTTTTTTTTGAATAAAGCATTGATTTCCACAGAATGCATGGAAAATGTTCCCCTGCAAACTCCAATTTTTTATTGACAATTTTCACTCCTATAATCTCTCATGGGTCAAACGCAACATAAGACACCAACTGAACACCCAGACATTGTCGCATTGTTTGGCATCTGCAATTAATGCTGTGATCTGAGTTCATAAATAGAGCCCTCCTACAGTGGGAAATGCACTAGCATTGTCTTGCCTCTAAAATTTCAGATATATTGGTAAGGTGGTTGATGCCCCAAGTGTCCAAGGGACATTTGGACAATGCCCTTAACAATATTTTTTTACTTTTGGACAGCCCTGACATGGTCAGGCAGTTGGACTAGAGGATCTTTGTAGGTCCCTCCCAACTGAAATTATTCCAGTCCAGTCTAGCCTAGTTTAAATCAGACCTTCCCCTGTGCACACTCAATTCCTGGAATAATTGTGCACATTTATTGATATTTTAGCATATTTTCCTTCAGCCTGATTATTCCCAGTTTTGCAAACCAGATATTTGCATACTTTTAAAATGTAGTCAGTTGTATAACATTGGGTAAAAATAGGAAAGTCTATATTTGACGTGTCTGTGTGTCCTGTACACCCCAGCACGTGTGACTAAGCAAAATAATCCATGAGCATCCATGCAAACATTCAAGAGGATAAACGTACAAACAAATGCATATGCACAGGAATTGTAGTTTGGGGCTTTTTTTTCCTGAAAACTGCTAAATAAAACCCAAATATGTAGAAGTTACCCATAGCAGCAAAGGCATCGAATATTTAATCATGAACACAACTACAAATGTGAAAGCACTGCCTGTGAAATCAATGCAACCTATTAGCTGCCTTGAAAATAGGCTCCCACTTAAATGTTTTGCCCACCCAGGGCTTCAGTGTCACCATGGAACCAGCCAGGTAAATAAAAGCAGATTACTGGAGGAAGTGTAGGTGCTTTCCCCTCGCTCCCTCAAAATTGGCAGCACCACTGCACTGTGCAATCCCACAAGATAACACATCAGGGCTGTGCAGCTTTGCCTCCAGCCCTGAGTCAGTTCAGGGCTCTGTTTGTCTCTGGGTAATGTTAAATTTAGGGCCTGAGTTTGAGGGCTACTCATCTTCACTTCTCAGCTCTCTCAGCTCCAATATATCACTGGCAGGCCAATTCCCCAACCCATGGGGGGGTGTCCCATGTGACACACACTAATTTATAAATGAGAATGATATCTGAGTGCATCACATTTCAATGAAGAAAAACAAACCTTATGGACTCTTTTAAGGCTGTGATAAATTAGAATGTGCATGATACAAATATTTATCTTGCACCCTTATTACAAGTATTTCCTTTTTGCTGGTTAATTTAATTAAGAGGTGTCCCTTTGGATTAAAACTTTGTAAGATGGATATATTTTTCTCCAAGCCGTAATTCATTTTGAATGAAGAGAGGAAAACTCATAGCTCCTGAACTTATTAATAATGATCTGAATTAAAATACATTCCTGGCTTCCTTGAACACTTACGTATGTTACGGGATAGCTGGGAGGAGAAACAAGAGGGATTATTTTTGTTTTCACGAGGAGGACCTGATCCCAGAAACACTGCTGAACACGTATGATGAGGAGTTAGTCACAATGATTTCTTTGGCAAGGGAGAAAGAAGCAGAAACAAAAACAACACTGACCCAACTTTCCATCAAAGCAGGGGTGGGGGTTGAGAGAGCTGGTACGGGATCATTCTTCTCTTCTGAAGCCCAGGGTCCCACCTCACTCCAGAAAAGCCTCCCTGGGCTTGGCAGCCTGTAGCTGTGCAGGATAGCAAGGACAGGAGCAGGAGAAGTGGTCAAGCCTGCCAGGAGCAGCTCATGGCCCGGAGTTTGTCACCCTCCTGCGTGTCCCTGGGAGAAGTGGGTGCCTTCCTTGTGTCCCGTCTCTGCACATCATCACCCAGTGCAGGACACTGGGCCCCAGGGAAGATGAAACCCACAGAAGACCCCAGCTGGTTCAGCTGGCAAGTCCTGGGGAAGAGCATCCAGCCTCTGAAGATATTACCTGAGCTGTAGACCCAAAAGGAGAAAGGTAAAGATGAAGACACTGGAGAAGGAGCTCTTTAGGGCTTCAGAGGGTAAGGAATTTTTTTTTTTTTTTTTTTTTTTTTTTTTTTTTTTTTTTTTTTTTTTTTTGCCTTGGGCCACTGTGCTGATCTCAGATGTGTCACTTCATCTCACAGCTCGGGACCCCTTCCTGACTTTTGTTGGATGTACTTCCAGAGCAGCACCTGTGGGTCACACCTCTACTCCTGCTGTGTCTGTGCAGAGACAACGAGGCTCAGGGAGCATCTTTGCTGACAAACAGGCATTACAGAGGGGTGATGACAAAAGTGTAGCTGTTCTTCCAAAATCTCTGCTTTGCCTCTGCTCACAAAGCAATTCCTAGAACTGTCCATCAGAAAATTAGTCCCCAGCTCAGTCCACACAGAGGGATGAGTGATTTTGTTGTGCCTGATTATTTCTTCGAGGTAGAGTTTAGACATACAAATGTTTGGGAGATGCACCTATTTTGAGAGGCCTCTTCTTCTACAAAGTTTTGTGTTTACAACATCCATCACCACCTCTGTGGCATCTGATGAGGGGTGATTTTAATAACACCCAAAGTAAAATAATTGAGAAAGGTTTGTGATTTCCTTTCCTCTTTAGAGGACAATTTTCTGATCAGTTTTGGGCATTGTGTCAATAAATCCTGTCACATTTCCTTTCATTACAGAGCCCACCAATACACTGTTAGCAGACTCATTAACAAGACAAGGGGCATCACTGTCAGAAGAAAAGGCTACTGAAATGTAAATACAAAGTCTAGCCAAACATCTCACTCATATAAGCTTGAACTTGAATCATTGCTGCAGGCATAATTGGAGGGGTTTCTCAACACATTATTCAAATTCATGTTGAAGCTGTTTTGCTTCCCACACCCCTCCAGCACCTGCAGAAACCTCTCTGCTGACCCTAAGACCCTTGGTGAGATTCAAGCCAGAGTGTTTGGTCAATGCCAGCTCTTACATCAGTGACTGGCAATCCTTCATGGCTCCCACGTCCCACTTTTAAAAGAATAATTACAGCAATGCTGTGAGTTGAATGACAAAACTCAAAGAAAAATGAAGATGTTTCCCTAGCAACTGTGTGCAGCAGTGTTTCCACCAGGCCAGTATTACAGCACCACACTCACAAACTCAAAAAACACAGACTGAAATCTTTGCCACTTGAATGGCAAGAGCAGCCTGGCAGAGACCGAGCCTTCCTTGGTCACACCAGCCAAGGCCCAACTCACAACGTGGCTTTCAGCTTATGCTGAAAACTACTCTGGATAAGGAACAGCAACAGCTGTGAACAGAGGTTCAGGAAGCATAATAACCTCATGAAAATTAAAAAAACCAAAACAAAACAACAACTTAATTTCAGTACTGTTAAAATAACTGTTGATTGTCTCCTTCACTTTCCATTCCTGATCCTTCTCACCACTACATCAGTGCAATTCCAGCTCATGCTGTCTAATGAGTCACCTTTGGCCATCTGATTTTCTTGAAGCAGTGGCTGTGAGTTCCCAGAGGGTGATCCAAGGCTTATTCAGCCAACTGTAATCATCTTTGTTCAGCCAATCTTTCCCAGTCCTTCTTGCTCCTCATTCCTAAAACTGACTCTTGAGAACAACATGTCCTGCTGAAACCCACCCTTGCTTTCCTGCAGACTCAGAGGTCCCCATTCTCCCTGCATCACCCATAGCAGATAAAGTGAGTGATGCAAGTAGGAGAAGGGAAGAGGCAACAATCCCATTACTGGGCTAATAAACCCACCTGTCTTCTGTTTATCACCATCATTTCAACTGAGGTAGTCCAGAACAAGGCAAATTTTTATGCTGAATCCTTCATTATTACCCTTCAGACAGTGACCATTTCATTCAAGGATGGTTTGAATATTTATGCACACAGATGAAAGGCTGCCGTGACATCATCCTTTAAATCTGTTGGCAATGGTACATTATTTATTAGTTATACTCCTGAGATAAATGCAACATTATGTGGTATCATCCTGAAAATAATTTTCGTTCACCTGTGCTGAAAACCTCCTGCTCCATCAAGTTGGGGTCCAGCTTTTTGACCTTAAACATTCTGAAAATGCTCCCCAGAGGTGGCCAACTGATTTCTTTCTTTAGTTGATGCATGCTCAGCATCACTAACATGTACTAAATTAGCAATATTAAATCCAAAAAAAGTCTCTTGCACCATGATTTATAGCTTACCTCCTGTGAGAGGAGAGGCCTTTGCCAGAGATGCTTCAAATGCTACCAGTGGTACAATTTTATAAAAAGATTATGAGGGAAGGGAAGCATTCGGCAACATCCACACATCAGTGGTGCAGCTCTTCCCCCTGCTTGCCTGGCGTTAATGCTCACACCATTCGTGCTTTTGATAGCTTCTCCCTGTGCCACCAGTGCCATGTGCCAGCAAAAGCTCGGCCTGGGGCTTTGCAGGGCAGGGCTCAACGGGCCCAGAGTGTCTGAAACCCTCAGCTGATGAAGCAGGAGGAGGACTGTGCACTCACCCTTACCCCCAGGAAAGGCAGCGTTGCCTCTGACCCAGGGAAAGGGGGAGGTTTGTGCCGCTGAGAGGAGCAATCCAGCAGGGAAAAGAAAGATCAAAAAGCTGAAGCCTCTCCTTGGGGAGGAGATCCTACAGTTGCTGGGCTTGCTTTGGGAAAACTGTCCCACATTGGCTCCTGAGCTGCACACAGGGACCTGAGGAGCCCATGAAACTCAGTCATCTGCAGACTCCAAAGGACAAGCTGCTAACCCTGCTCCTTTGTGGGTTTTCAGAGGACAGGTTGGAACTGGAGAAGTTCTTGGCCCAGTTATGGCTTAGGTCTTTAGGTCCTTTGGAGCCAACCACTCGTTTGGTTAAGGGGATGAGTGCATCTGTCACAAACCCCCACACCTAAATATCTGTAACACTGAATTTTGAGGTGGCATCTGCCACGATCTGACCCTGTCCTGGGATCTGGCTGTTGCAGCTGAAGCACGTGGGCTATTCTGAGACAAGTCAGGGATTTTGTGTGCAAGGGTAGGAATGCAGAAAAGCAATTCCCCCTTTCCCGGAAAGCAAAGCCAAACCCTGTTCCCACAGGAAACCCTGTTTCCCCATTTCACAGAAATCAATGGTGAAACTGCTGGGGCCTCAGGAGTGACAGCTCAGGTCCTTCATGATTGTTTGCCTTCAAAAAGGAATTTTGCTTCATTAGGATGCCGAGTCTTTCTAATTCACATATTTGATTTGCTTCGGGTCTCGTGTTGTCTTCATTCCGTGCCTGACAACAGGGAGTCAAAAGGGGCCAAGAGGGAATCAAAAGGGGCCAAGAGGGAATCAAAAGGGGCATCTCTGACCCTGCTGCGAGGCCGTGAAACTTTACTGGAGAGTGTTATGTGGGGTGAGAGGAAGTGGCAGGCACATTCCCGATGGAGTGCCCTCTCTGTTTGATACCATTGTTATGGAAACTTGAAACTTCAGAAAGGCCAGTGAAATGGAAATGCCTCAGAGAGACCATTTTCTCACTCCTTACCAGGCTTCTGCCCGAACAAAATGTCTGAGCTTTTCCTGAAGGCCAAACTCCCTCGCAGAGCAGGTGTAAAGGTCAGGAATCCAGCAGCAGCGAGGTGATAGACACGAATCCCAGCAGTCACTTGAGATGCTTACTCTGGAAACAAACTCTCACAACAGAAGTGGCAAGAACAGGAGATCTGATGCAATGGCAAAACAGATGAAAACCTTGTGCTCCATCCCAGGGTGAGTTACCTACTGGGAGAGGGAGTGCGGGAGCAGTGCTCTGTGTGTTCCTCCAGCTTTTCACAACCACTTGGACACAGATGGCAAGTGAGGAAAAAAAAAGCGTCCTGCATTTTGATGAACTTGAGCAATATTTTAACAACACAGGAAGAAATGTCTTTCAGCAGCAAAGACAGCAGATAGAGGTTGTTTCTGCAAAAAGATTTGCTAGGCAGAACAGTGCCTTACTGTGCTGCAAAATGAAGTTCTTTCAGACAAAGAAAAGTGCTTATTTTTTATTGAAAATAGTTAAATTACTCACTACCCCCAGCCCCGAATGGAAAGAGGCTTGAGCTACAAAAGGTCTGCTTGTACTAATGTCCCAGCGAGCAGATGCACGTCCCTAAAATTCATGCTGTCAAAAAAAATGCCAGCAGCAGAGAGGTTCAAAATCTGTGGACTCTAGCACTTCAGTGAGGTTTTTCCTTTAAAACAATAATAAATGTAACAACAATAATAATAGAAAAGTACACTGAAACCCAACTCTAGAGAAGATTTTGTTCCTGTATCTCCCGAGGGAGAGGCAGGGTGAGGATACCACCAGGCTTTCACACGCAGTTCCTTCATGCAAATGATTTCCAACAGGAGCTCCTGCCCTGCCTGCAGACAAAAGCAGAATGCATCACTGTTGCCAGACCACCTGGGACATGGGGAGGAGAGGAAATTTCCAGATGGGTTTTAAGACAATTCATTTATATTTATATAGCCAAAATAAATGTTGGGTTTTTTTTCTGAGATAGCATTTCCCCTTGCTCTATCCAGACCACCAAGAGAAGAGGGAGGCACAGAATTTCTATTGCATTAATAGTCCTGGTGTTTACAGTTTGGGCTTTTATGAACTTGTGGGAGCTGTTTATTGAGTCATAAACTCTACTAAATGGGAATATTATCTCTAAATTATAAAAGTACTATAGTATTTGGGTTAGTTAAAAGAAATGTTTAAATAGTTACACACTTACAGTTTATCTCGATTACCAACATGATCCCATAATGGGAATTTAATTGCTAATTGCTGGCTTATATTTTAGAAGAACTGCAATAACAACACACAATATATAGCCTATAAACATGTCCAGACAATTCTATATCATCTCCTTTCACTGCTACCTTTTTATATGGTTTGAGGGGGGTGTAGGGGGTGGCATTACAATGATTTAATTCCTAAATGCCTCAAATTAGGGATTCTTCTTTGTTAGGAAAGCATTTCCAGCAGTGCTTTGTGTGACAGATTTTAGCAAGCTGCCTGCACACACTTAGGTGGCTTCGAACAAACAGGACAGCCTTATGCACACACATAAATACTTTGCTAAATTAGATTCTCAGGGAGTTCTAACAAAAGAAATCGTAGTTCCATTTAAGTCAATGCAGATATTCCTGTTTACCCAGCTGGAGTGAAGTTTGAGCAAGACCCACCAGGCAGAGTCAAGCTCAAGCACAGTCAGGTCCACCTGGTTAACGTGGAACTGAATCTGCTCATCCTGAGCTCCAGAATATCCCAGGAGAGGCATCCTGTGCATGTTCCTGTATTCTTGGTCTCATGGACTTGTGGTCTCATGGACTCTGCCCATTCCACCCAGCTCAGCCCAGATTATCCACAGATGTCCCATCCTACACATCAGCCACAACCTGTCC
>VZUA01031480.1:14419-27764 GCA_013401035.1 Horornis vulcanius
GAAACCGCGCCGGACGGCCCGCCCCTCGCACCGCACCGCGCCACGCCGCGCCGCCGGGCGGCTCCACTGAGCGGGCACCGAGCGGGTGCCGGCCGGCTCCACTCAACGGGCACGGAGCGGCACCAGCGAGCTGGGACCCGGCGGCACCGCCGGGCGGCGGCAATGAACGGGCACGGAGCGGCACCAGAGAGCTGGGATCCAGCGGCACCGCCGGGCGGCGGCAATGAACGGGCACGCAGCGCCCGGAGGGAGCAGCGCGGCGCTGCCCCCGCCCGCCGTGGCGCAGACGGACCGAGGGAGCCGGGCAGGGGCACGGAGAGGGCGTTTCCCGCCTTGTATGTGGGGATGGAGTTGGGCAAGAGGAGCGGGAAGCTCTACTCTCGTCACCGTTCCGGTTTTAACACTGACTCCCGGTAGCGCTCCCTGGTCCCGGGGTGCGTGAGCAGAAGTCCAGATTTATCCCCAGGGCCGTGATGGAGCGATCCCATTCCGGGATCGTTCACAAGCGAGCGCTCCCCGTGCGCGGTGGGAGCCGCGGGCAGTCCCTCACAGCACAGGTGACACCAAGGGCACGGCCAGCCTGGGTTATCAAATAAAAACTGCAGTCCGAAGGGATAAACTAAGTGGTCCGAACAACTTAATTGAGATTAAAGAGGGCCAAGAATCTGCTCTAAACAAAGCGAAGTTTGACCTTGGGAAGTAATAATGGATTTGCTAGAACAGCAACAGGCACAGGAACTTCAAGTGAGATTTCTGGATGTTTTCATGCCCCCTGTGTAGGCTGGGTCTATATTAAAGCACCAGTCATTAAACAAAATGTGTTTCAGAGTTTTCTGTCTTGGAGCTAGTAACTGTTTTTGCTCCCGAAAGATTGTCTACACATACAAATTCTACTGCTGGAGCAACCTGGGTAAGTATGAGTATGAACAGAGACTTGCATTTCATGTGCAGTTCTTCAGTAATGTCCAATCCACTCAAAACCTACTCTGGCTGAATATGTAACATTTACTTCACCTACTCACCCAAACTAGCTACAGCAACACGTGCCATTATTTGACCTTAGCCCTCTCAACTTGCTATATGCTTCTTTTCTACACAAACTGCCACTGTAATAATTATGTTGATCCCAGCAACTCTTACAAGTCAAATCAAACAGATTTGTAGGCGTTACTAATAATTTAATCTTACCCTGATGAAGATGTTCCCATTGAAGTAGACACTACATACTACATGAAAACTTCAATTAGATGCCATCTATGCTTAAAATCTAAGAAGCATTTAATACATCTACATAGTTAGAAGCTAGGGGGTTGGCATTTTTCCTTCAGTGGAATATAGGATGACATTTTGAGCTACTTTTAAGGCTTAACTAGATGCAAAAGATTCCTGTAGCCACACTTCTGGAACTAGATTTGTTCTTTGTGATTTTGGCTAAGATTCTAAACATAATGTATGGGACTTTCCTCAATGGCTATAGGAATTCTACTTTTAGCTGTACAGTTCTGTTCACATAACAGCAAGCAGTCCTAAACATGTCCAGAGCTTCCTTCCAGTCAACAATGTAAAAGTTCTTTGAATGGACTTTGTGCTGCATTGAGTAGAGCTGATAAGGATATCATGAAACTAAAATAGTGTTAAATATTTGTTAATGTGTAACTGCAGATGATTCCCTGTTTCTGTTTAGTATTAGCCTTCCTGATTTAGAAGGCAAATTGATTGCCTGAAACAACAACTGGACACATTTACAAAAATAAAATAGTTACAATACTTAAAACAGGTACCATTGCTCCACAGCAGGTAATGTCTCATTGCTTGGACTCATTATCTCAGTAACCTTCTTGTGCTTTAGTGCTTCTCTGTGGTTAACATCCTCCTTAACTGATAGATCTGCTCCTATATTTAATTTTTAAAACATATACAATTCATACTAATAAAGTAGTTGGAATTCCACATAACTTTTGAATGAAATTGCACTCTAGCTACCATCTTATGCAACAATCATTAAGTACTGATATTGCATTTAAGATTAATTGCATTGTAAGATACAAGGAATGCGAAGGCCTGCTCAATTCACTCTAGTAATTATTGTTGCAACACTTGAGTAGAAAATTTTGGTTTTCACAGACTAAGTATGTGAACTACATATATGACTTTTGGCTTAATTTATAGCTGTTACTAATCATTCCACTTGTTAAACACCATATTCCATAATTCACTTTATAAATGAAACTATGGGGAATCAGAAAAAGCATGTCTCTGTTCAGAACCATGAAATGAAAAACAAATTCTTGCAATTGAAAACTGATCTACAGGTTTTAAGGGAGGAGCTTGTTCAGTTTGTTTGTTTTTTTTAATCAGACCATTGTAACACCACAGTGGTGTCACATTGCAGTTCCATTAAAAGGAGGAAACAAATTGCATACACCTCCTGTAAATTGCAGATAGTAAAGGAGAAATCACATTGCATACCTTCAAGTTTAGTATTCTTCTGAATTTGTTAAAAGATAGAGCATTTGGAAAACATTTAAATTGAGAATATGCATAGAAAAGAATTACTCCAGTAATTTTAGAAGAAAACACTGAAAGATGTTCCAAGAATTCACAAGGAAGTACAGCCACAGTGCTCTTAGTAAATATTTTTCGTAATTCCGTCTCTAGTATTCAATGAGGTGTGGCATAGAACAATTGTGCATTGAAATTTTAAGACCTACCAGTATTTGCTGATGGTGGCATCAAACTCTTAGTGTTAGTTCAAAACCAGAAGAAGCCATGAGGAATTACTTCACAGTTTTATCATTAGCACAATTTTAGGTATCACTAGCACTAATATAACTCTTTTTCCACATATTGTTAAAAGTTTTATAAAGTCTTGGAGTACTTGTTAATCAACAGGGTTTCTTTTGGTCATGTTCCCTCCCTCAAATGCTTCAGCATTAGGAAAATGATTTCCAATCACTGAACTAAAAATGCCTCTTGCAAGAGTCATCATATTACATCATTTGTAACTACAAAGAATGTACTTGTATGCTAACATCGCTGGTATTATTTGTCTACTTATAAAATCTCAGACCCCAGGTTACTTCAAAATAACAATGGAATTTTACAAGAGACACTGTAGATTGTATATTTACATACAAACAACCTCTACTACATTTGCAGCTTTGTGTCAACAGTTTAATATAGGCATTTTAAAAGCACCCTTACAAACAAAAGTATTGCACTGGCATTATAAAAATTCACAGTAAGTTTAACTTCCAGACCTTGGTAAAAAACAGTGCAAGAGCTTTTCATTGTGCAAGAGCTTTTTATCCAAACCTCCCAGGTTATTAAAAATAATAATAATTAAAACAAAACAAACCCAACTGTATGACAAGCTGCAGTGATTTTTCGGCGAATCAGGTTCAATTCTTTTTTAACTCTCACTTCTTAAAGAAATTTTGTGGGATCTTTTTTCACCATTTCAAAGCATATCCAGTCCAACACTGAAACAGGTGCATTTGGCAGAGATATGGCTCCACGTGTCCGTTTTATGGAGAGTCTGCAATGCTTGCAGAGATTATTCCATAGTGAGAGAATCCTCTTGTTTTGAGTAGGGAATCTCTTTCCATAATTTGCAGCATTTCCCCCACTTTTTGGGGCAGTAACGTCAATAGTCGTGTCTTCAACAGATCCTGAACACATGAAGAAAAGATTACTCTAAATTAGTCTTTGAACAAATGGCCATATAACTCTAAACCATTACTTCAGGTCAATCTTAAAAGAACTTTCCCTCATGTTTAACAGCCAGCTGGCACCTGAAGGAAGATCCATCAAGTCACCAGCCCAGTAGTGACCAAGTGTGATGTCTCAATAAAGGCATAAGAATATGGCAGCCAAGTAGTATCTCCTCAGGATATCGTATCAACTGCCACTGACTGCTCCAGGTCTTCCTGAACCAAACATATTTCCTTTACATCTCTTCTGCTTTGTCCTTTGGATTTTTGAATCTGTAAATTTTTATCTCTCCCACTGTCCCATGTCAAATAATCCCACACTTCAATTACATAGCACGTGACAGTTTGTTTGTTCCTGCTTTGCCTTGGGAGGCATGCACTTCATACCTTTCCCATAGTGACTGTATAGACTTGTCACTTTATACTCTGCATCTCTTTTCAGGCTTGAGGATCCTGATCTACTTGTTATTCCTTTAATAGAAGCATTCCATATCACAAGAATTCTCACTTTTATCTACTACGTAATTTTTAAGATGGGAAAGCAGAACCACATGTAGTGTTCCTTTCATACTTCAGAAAGTTAATGCTCAAGAAGGTTTCCAAATGGCCAGTAAATTGAGGGCATTTAGGGTTTTTTTTGTGGGTCCTTTTTTCTTTTTGATGGGTTGGATATTTTTGGTTGGTTGGTTGGTTTTTGAGGGAGGGAGTTTTTTCTGTGTGGTGTTTNTATGCGTGTGGTGGTGGTTTTTTTTCCTCCTTGTCCAGACAATATCTGCCCAAACATGTTTAACCCGTTTGGTTAAGTTCATAAATATCTCCTGATGGGGAGAGGATTTGGTCTATCAGCAAGGAATGATCTGATTCAGGCAGTTGTTTACGAGAAGTTCTAAGGTATTTTAGATGAACTTACTTCAAAAGGTAACTCGAAATTATCTTTCAAGGTGAAACCATGTTATCCTTTGTTTCACCTTGCAAGTAAAATCAAGGAGTTTAAGTTCCAATATGTAACAGAACTGCTGTACACCCCCTCTGTTTTGGTTCCTTCTGAATCACCATTGAATTTTGTTTATTGTAGCAACAGAAGCTGCCATTTACTTGGGATATCTTGTACTAAATCACTATACATATGCCTATAGGACATATCAATCCAATTATAATCAGGAATAAGACTTGCAATATTTCAAAATAATGGATAACTTGCACTACTAGGAGTTCATTACAACAGAATACATATCCATGTACACATACTGCATCTACAGAGGTAGCAGATTGTCTTTTGAGCTCAATACCTGCAATTGCCATGATCTTTAGATGGAATGGTTCTGCACAGTCATTTATAAATGCAAATCTTTCCCTGCAAATATGGATCCAATTTTAAACCCATTTCTGAAAAAAAGAGGTCTGGAAATAGAATGATTCATTTTCAACAGTCTATTTTCTAATTGCAGGTGTGGTTAATAATAAACTAAAGAGCAATAACAATCTTTGAAAGTTGTATTGCTCCTGTTCTTTCCTGCCTTCTACAAGTTTTCTATTAAGCAATCTATAGTCAATCTCCCTACTATTAAAACTTCCTCTCAAGAAAAATTTCATGGCTTTCATGAAAGATGATTTCCACATGAACTTTTCTGTAAACCAGCAGTGTCTTCAGAATTTAGTTTCAAGGAGAAGCAGAGCAGCTGATCTTGTACATAGTGAACCAGAACGGTGAGACGTTTAGAATCCTTGAACAGTTCAAATAGTACAAAATTATGTTTACAGTTCCTTCAATAGAGGATTTTACATAGTGAAGTAAAGGCTTGACTTTTCCTCACACACATTTTTCAAGGCATTAAGCATGCTTTTCTTCCTAAATGAACATGCCACATAAAGGAAAACAAAATACAGATATTTTGAAAAGCTTTGTGTTCTTCAACCGTGCTTTGAAATTGGACCTAGACACTTCCTTTACACATCGGATATTATCATATTTTTCTAGATGACTGAGGTTCAAAGCAATTTAATTGATTATTGCATTTATGAGTTTCAACCTCATACCTACAGCTTTGTCCCCAAGTCAAATTCAAGTCAGCATTTCACCTTTCTTGTTCTCCAATGAAGCAACATTTCATGGTGCTAATGAAGGGGCTTCCCCTCTCAAGAGCTGGTGTAGGGTAGTGCTTAATGGCCATTTCTGACAGCATTTGGTTGTTGTGAGGACCAGGTCAGAATGCCACGGCTCCTGTGCTGTTCTCTGGCAGCAGCTCTCTGCATGCCAGCTCCACCACACTCCCCTGGCTTCACTCCTGCTCGCTTTTTCCGTTCTTAGACGGCTACAGGAAGTGTCTTCCCTGCCTAATCCCTTTTGTGCAATCTTTCCCACTCTTTTTTTTACCGTCTGAGCTGACAAAGATACCCCACTACTTTTATTTTAAGAAGCATCAGCTGCGAGCAGGTGCAAGCGCTAAACCGAACCTCGGGCAACAGAGCTCTCTCCCGAGTTTTAGCCAAAGTTCCCAGCCGGCCTCCCCTCGCTGCCCCGCCCCGGGTCCCGTCGCGGCTCTCACCTGCCGGGCTCGGCGTGGCGGCCGCGGCGGTCCCCGGTGCGCTGCAGCTCCAGGTCGGCGGGGCGGGCGGGGGCGAGCGCGGCGGTGAGGCGGAGGCTGAGGCCGTTCACCAGCCGCCGCAGCAGCGTGTCCCTGCGGCCCTTGGGCGCCGACAGCCCCACGTCGTCCCGCAGCTCCTCGGGCGGCACCTCCAGGTTGCCCGCGTACCAGAACACCCACCAGACGAGGCTGANCCGCCTCGGGCCGCGCGCACCTTGAGGGGAGGCGGCAGCGGCGCCCACCTGAGGGCAGGGCCGGGCCGCGCCCTCCACCCGCGGGCAGGTGCAGGACACGCCCCCGCACCTGAGGGGACGCCCAGGCCCGCCCCCCACACACCTGAGGGCACGTCCGGGCCGCGCCTTTGACCCGGCAGCTGCGCCCAGGGAAGGCGGGCACACGCCGCCCTCACGGGCCCCGCCGAGCCCTCAGACCGCCGCGGTGGGGCTCGAAGGCTGATCTGTAGCGGCCGATGGCATTTGGGAGCTGAGGCCTCTCTGGGAGTCGGACACGGCTGGGCCCGCGCAGCTGTTCCAGCTGAGGCAGTGTCACCTCAGGCACCCTAGGAGAAGGCACTTCAAAAAGGTGGTCCCCAGGTGAGCATCCACTTCTTTGATCTCCACAATTGCAAGGAGAGGCAAGCTGGTCGCAGACAGCAGATTTGCAAGACAGTTACAATGTGCATCTGCAAATGCACAGACTCCTTTAACTGTGCTTGAGGAGGCTTAGAAAGAGCAGTTTTAACAAAAGTTCAGGTTGACAAACAGGAAAGAAGTTGACGATGCAGGATGTAAAATTCGGTAAGTAAAACAGCTATGTAAAAGGCAAGACACATATTTCAGTTCACCCTTGTGTTAGTTAATGACAAGATACATATCTTTTTACACTCCCAAGTCCTCAAGCACAAGAACTGTATTTAGATAAAGGATCTCCTGTGCCTGCTCTCACAAGGGCCTTATATCTAACACCTTATTTAATGATGGGTAAGCCACTGTTCCAATAACTAGAAATACCAAGCCAACATGAACGATGACCTAATAGCATAGGCACCTTCCAGATTTTAGTGGAAATAGTGTGCAAAGAATGATGCTGCTGAGGAAGACTACTCCTCCAGTGACAGTGAGTGCTATTTGTTTACTGGGATTACAGACTCAATTCCTATAATAGCTTTTGGTTCACAAAATAGTTGAAAAGTTACAAAAAAAGTCAGAGTTGCAAAAGGTCAAAAAAAGTTGACACCACAGATCAAGCAGAATATTTTCATATTCATTAGTGCTTACCACATTTTATTTAGCACCCACTTTCTTCCTAGGTAGACAGTATCTTAATATGAGGATGCCCTAAAAGGTGATGTGGTTTTCTGAATGACAAATATAGGCTGGTTACTTCATCTTGTCTCTTACCACCTCTTTCCTATTTGGAGTTTTTACCACGAGGACTTTTCAACATAAATCCACCTTGTATTTGCACTCTGCAAAGGACATAGAAGTGATCATACAGAGAGCAACTGGGTAGTTCTGTAAAATTTCAAACAGATCATGCTTCATGTCATGAAGAATATGTTTTTCATGCCTTAACAGGACAAGTTCATTTGGCTGGCACAACTGGAATTCACACAGCCTTTGGCTTTTTTCACATAGAAGAACAACGGTTCTGTGACCATCATGCAGGAATACTCTCAACTGTTCTGGCAGCAGAAATAAAGCCCAAAATGGAAGGTAAGATTTTGCTTGATGTGTAAAATATATATGGTTAAAGCAAAATTGTCTTGTGCCCTTTTAACTCACAAATACCCTAGGTAAAAACAGCTGAAAATCACAATGTGGGGCTTGGTATCAGGCTGCTAACTTACATATCAACCTGTCTTTATTATATTGAACAATTTTTTTAAAAAAACTGTAGCAGTTTTTTCACCTTTAAAAGCACATGTAGATTGCTACTCTTGGCCCACATGCTCCTTGCTTCAGAAAGACAGCATTTATTCAAATATTTCTCAGCTTTTTTTCCCTGGGATAGACCCCTCTCTGCCCTTTGACACTTGAAAAATGTAGTTGTTTAAAAGGTAACATGGTCATTAAGACACTGAATTTATTTGTACCAGCTTGTAAATTAGAAGGAAACCAATGAATCATTACAGATCTTGGTGAAAAAAAAGCTCTTGGGATCAGATTTCCTAAGAAGGTATTTTCATCAATAAATGTTTACTGAAAATTCACCACAGAATGATGATACAAAGTGTGTTACAACAGGCAGTGTTCACGCTGACTGCGGCACGCGCACCTTTTCGGCTGCCTGCTTTGGTGATTTTGAAGACTTCCTGGCTGACTGTATTGACTTGCCAGCTTTTGGTGTTGCAAAAGACTTTGCTTCAGGTTTTTTTGGAGTCTTTTTCGTGTCTTTTTCTTTTATTCCTTCCTTTGGCTTGCTGACCTGCTTGGCTTTTTTCTCTTTTGATGATATCTGCAAGTTTTCACACTCTTCTGTAACCTCAGGTTTTGATTTTGGAGTATCCACCACTAGAGATGGTTTCTTTCTTTTTCTTAGGGGTGTTTTGGTTTTTGTGCCCAGATTGTCACCTTTTTCTGGACTTGGTTCCATTTTCTGTATTTAACACAAACAAAAAAATTACCATTCCACCCAAGAAACATATTTCCTGTTTTTCAGGAAAAAGGATTAGTGAAAACCATTACAAATGACAAATACTTTCAACTGATCTGGACCCTAGTCTACTTGAAGTGTGCTAACACATACTGTTCCCTAAGGAGCAATGAACAATTTAAACAGGTCACAATCCTTAGTTTTAACTGAAATGCAAGTCTCTCAATATTATTCAACAATTACCTTCAGATCAGCTGAGCTTGTTGTTCGTATAGGCACCAGTTGTGGAATTTCTTCATCATCACAATCACCTGGTTCTTGACCTACTTCCACTTTTTCCTTTATCTCAGGCTCCTGGGTACCAGCAGCAGCAGCTTTACTTTCTGTTGTCACAGTGACATGACTTGACTTCAGTTTTTTAGCTGTCTTCTTCACTTTCTTGGGGTTTGCCTTCTAAAATTAATCAAAAGTGCATCTCAGACAAATTCCCAAACCATTTATAATGTATAATACTTGTTTTAATGTGGTTAAAAATTAGATGGTGTAGCAGCATTAAAGACTCTTATTCAATAGATCTGGACTAACCAACCATATGTAAAATAAAAAAAAATGCATTACATTTTTTATTATTATTTATGCATTACAAAATGCAGAAGTTTATTATAAATAGCCCACAACTATAGTAATGTCAACATTACAATCTTTAAGTTGAATATCCAGTCCAAATTCATTTCAGACAAATGAATATTAGCAGAACTCAGTACAAAGAAATAGCCAAATATTATTTTTTAACAAGTGTGACCTCCACCTATATACACAAATATATGAGCTTGTTAATTATTCAGATGCCACTGATGCATAATCTGAATCCACATATATGTAATGAGTGTATTTTCAGAAGGCAAAAATGGATAAACAATACAAGCAAAGCTCTAAGAATGAATCTCAGGTACCCTTAGTTTAGGTCTAGAAACACTTTATTTATTTCCAGTTTCCCTTAAAACCTTACTATTAATTCATTATGATGAATAATAATTTAATTAATAATGAATAATAATTTCATTATTATTACTGAGTATTTGAAGCACTGAGACAGGACTGTCCAACCAGTTTTAGCCAAAAAAGCCTGGGATCAGTTGCTAACGTGTTTAAACCCAACACAACAATGCATAGAAGGAAGACAGAGAACTAGAACTAAATGTATTGATTTAATTTATGCAAAGTTTGAAGAAATTTGGTTACCTTTAGTTCCTTTTTCTTGAGAGATAGCTGTTTGTCAAGCTCATCCAGGTTGGAGATATTTGCACTAAATATTGGAAGTGCAACCGATTTAAGTGTTTTGAGGTGAAGAATTTTTACATTTTTCCATTGCTGCAAAAACAAAACCAGCATATTATGTACAAATAATGCTGAAGTATGAACCTATTTTTCTGTAATGAAATCAGCAGTACCTTTGGTAACTTGTCACCAATCACTTTTGCTGCTTCTATGATATTCTCAAGTATCTCATCCACTTTCATCCCAGTGTGACCTATACATGTTGTACTGAAAGAAGAACCAAATAATAATTACATATGGGCAAATAAACTTATTTCAAGTTACTTGTTTAGTTTAGGCATACCCAGAAACACAAAAAGCCCACTTATCTGCAATTGTCATAAAGGAGGGATGGCTATTGCAGAAATCTTTTGTGATAACAGTTAAAAGGGATTCACCTGTATTCATCTTTCCCTATTTGGATATGCAACTTCTGCCTTATATTACAAAGCATTATTACCAATTCAGATCCAGATACATAAAACATGAAAAAAAAAATCCTATTAGAATATTTTGTAAAGAGAAAAATATTATTAAATTAGACTAAAACTAAGATTGTATATACTCTTTGACAGTGACAGGTGCCTAGAAATTCCTTAGGTAAAAGGAAAAAGAGACAAAACCCCTTAACTTCACAGTAAAACAGGTAGAACTACTAATTTAACTATAGAGGTAAAGGTTCAAAGCATCCCCCATTTGGAATCGTGACCCTTGACATCTTTTATTCATATATTAAAGGAATAAAAATAACTCACTTAAAATTCCTACAGTTCATGTTGAACCATCCTTCAAGTCATGTATTAATTATTTGTACTTACTAACAGCATCCTTTGTTGTTAACTGGAAGTATAGTCCCTTGGATATGTTTTTCTAGTTCCTTGGCAAGATCTTTGGCTTTCAGGTTTACAGATAAAGGTGCCCTAAAACAGAAAGGGAGAGGGGTTAAAAAAAAGAAAATAATTAGAAAACCCTAAAGAAAACAAATTCTTCCATTACTAAAGAAGACTCTGCTCTTAAAAAAGATAATGCAAGAATGGATTTCCAAAGTTTGAAGACTTACTTTTTCCTTTCATAGAAGTGTTTTCCTAGATGTGAGGGCAAAAGCCTTCTAATTCGGTCATCAGACAGAAAGAGATCAAAACTGTTCAGGAGGCGCCGCTTCGCCTCAAACATTTTATACTCCTTTTTGAGGGTTTTGTAAGAGATGATCTGCAACATAAGCACCAGTTTAGTCCCCTCTGCTGAAAATGCAACCTGAAATGCTTCTCAGAACTGCACAGACTAAAGCTGCATAACTGAGAGTCCATCACAGTGCATTCTTTTAGAATGCTGAAAACAATCAAAATGTATCCATTTCCTACTGTTTTAAAGAATCAAACAATACGGATCTCTCGCATAGTAACTGCACATCACCAAACAGAACTTCAGTACATGAATAACATCTAAATCAAGGTTAAACATAATAAGTTGTTTTATAGTTTTATTGCTGGTGGCATAAACAATCCAATCCAGATGCAAAGGGCTCAAGTATTCAAATGTCATGAGTTTTCCCAGTTGATTACTCAAACTAGATATTGAACATTTATCTAGAAAAAAAATCGTGTCTCAAACTGAAGAAATTATTCCGAGTAAACTTTGCATTTTAGAACCACAGTTCGAATAGTGAGAAAAATCTTACTAGAGAATGTGAATGAGAATTAAAATACTAAACAGCAGAAAAGAACAACTACTTGTATTCTTTTTGGTAGTATTAAAGGAAAGAAACGACAGTACTGTATTATACCATCAAGGATCTCCCATACCCGACTAATACTTCTGATCCCATTCCGGAGTAAAAGCTTCTTGTACAGATTTTCAGTCTGTTCTGCTGATAAATTTGGTTCATCCTTTGTGAACAGGCAAACCTCAGTTGTTTCTGGCCGAATGCCATGGGGCAGTGGTCTACAATGAGAACATGAGATGCATAAAGAATGTTAATGAGAGAAAGGAGTTTTCCCCAGAACTAGAACTACACTGAGAGATCAGTACCCTTTAACAATGCAGGGAGGTGCCTGTACTTAGACTCTGTTAACTACTAAATATTCTCAGTGGAACCTACACTTGATGAGCATACACAACTGTAAAAGTGAAGCCATGGAACACCACGGCTCCAGTCAGATACAAGGTGCAATCCTCTATCCTGCCAGCAGCCCTTACTACACAGGTCCCAGGAGGAGAACCCTCCATGCTCCTCCCTTCATGCCATGGCTGCATCCAGTCATTAGAGAAAACTTTATAACACCGCCCTGATACATGGATGTAAACTTTCTCAATACAGCGCAGCTACAGTTTAAAAGGAGACTTCTAATTAATATTCAGGTTTGGTTATCAAAAGAAGTAAGTCTTACTAATGCTTTGGTGCTGGTGGGTCAAGACAAAGAAAGTGATCTCTTTTCTCAGGCTTAGGGACTGAAAGGCACATACCCTGTAACTGGCAACCACCAGAATCAGTATTCTCCGTGCAAAAGGCTGGCACAGCCCAGCTTCCAGTTATACCAAAAGTAGGACAAAGAAGCGTTCTGGCCCGGCAGTTTTTAGTCACGGCAAGGAAGCTCCCAAGACAAGGCCGTGGCAGTCAAACCCCTTAAGCTCAGAATCTGCAAAGTGCTCTTTTCCAAGCCAAAGAACACCAGCAACCCCTGTAACCATGCGGCCGCATATCAATGTCTTACATTCTGATGACTTTTGCCACCTGCGGGACCTTCCACACCGTCACCACGAGATGGATGCTCTCGACCTCGTTGAGGAGCAGCGCGTCTCCGGCTTTCCTTCTGGAGAAAGCCGTGAAAGCCATGAGAGCTTCCACCGCCTTCTTCACCTGCAACGGCACCACAGCGGCAGAGCCGCAAGTCAAGCCCGGCCTGGCCGCGCTCCAGGAGTGCCCCGCTGGCCCCCCGCAGTACCTGAGCACGGTCCAGGCGCTCCTTCCCGCTCGCCATGGTACCACCGCTGCCACGTGCGCCCGCCGCGCCTGCGTGAGCGCCGCTTTCCGGGGCACGGCGGGGCCCGTCCGGGGCGGGGCGAGCGCGGAGCGGCGGGGCTGGCCAGAGGGGCGGGGCAGGGCAGAGGGGCGGGGCAGGACAGAGGGGCGGGGCT
>VZUA01031494.1:0-17440 GCA_013401035.1 Horornis vulcanius
AGGGACCTACTCCTGTCATCCCTGGAGTGCCTATTAAATTAATGGATATCTCTATCATTACACTCTGCACTGCTGTAACTTAACTGGAAGTTTCTATTCCTGCCTAGGACATAGCTACAGAAGCACTTGCACTTGCTGAAAAGAGGTGCCATCAAGCTGACACCATCCTGCTTTATAAAGGGTTAAAGAAGGCACCTCAAGGCAACACTGTCCCTAGATCACACATATGCTCTCATGCTACAGCAGTGTAGGGGTAGATGGTGCGGCAGGAAAGCAAGGGTGCAAATTCTCCTGTGTGTTTACTCCCTTCATGCTGTCAGTCTTCTTTGCAACCCATCCTTAGAACTCAATTCCTGGTTTGCAGAGGAGAAAGAGAAGGAAATAGAGATAGTCCTATCACATCTCCCAGGATTGCTGGGAAAAGACAGGGAACCTGGCAGTATTAATATTAAATCAAAACAACACAAAAACTAAACAAAACAAAACAAAAAAAACCCAAACAAACAAACAAACAAAACCAAACAAACAAAAAACAAACAACCCCCCCCCCCAAAAAAAAAACAAACAAAAAAAACCCCAAAAAAACCCAAAGAAATGATGGAGCCAAATAAAACAAATGTGGAGAGAGAACAAGCATCAAATGTGTGAAACAAGGAAACAGAGAATTAAAGAGAACACTACAAAGGGTTTTCAGACTTACATGTGTATAAGAACAGAGCATTTGAGTGAAAACAAGAGAGCAGAGAAAAAAATAAGAAAAGAAAAAGAGAGAACTCAAAAACAAAGTTGGTGAGGAAGCCAAAATGGGCAGAAGGAATTTTTGGTCACATTTTCCCTTACTATTCTGGGCAGCAAGTAAAATACGGGCTAATGACTTCAACACTACCAGACAGGACAAATTGTTTTGTGGGACATCACTGAAGCATGCAAATTTTTTTGGAATGCTTTCCCAGAATCTCATATTAGTGTATTGACCATGAGGGCGGCAAACCTGAGGTTTTAGGTGCTACTAAACAAATAAACATAATAGAAACACCTTGATTCACACCAGCTAATAGAGATACTACAACTGTAAAAGCTATGAAACTGAAATGTTAATTTCTTTCATGCCAAAGGTTTCATAACAAACACATTCTTTAGTTAGAAGATTGTATTTTATAGAACCCAAAACAATTACCCCTACAAAAATAATAAAACCAAAGCCTTCCCTTGGTAATAAAATTGTCATGTTTCCTGGATGTCTGATGAGAATGTATTTAGGGGAGCCTGATGTGCAATCACACANATCACACACCTAATTATTTCAGTTCTCACATGGTTTGGGTAAGTGCTTTTCCCTAATGTACGCAGGCAGAAGAAAGGGACATTTATATACACACACATATATATACGTTCTAATTTTGGCAGCACATTCCTTTTGATCAAATACACCATTGCTTAAAGAGAGGAGAGAGGAATAAAAATAGAGGCAGATATTAAAGAGAAGGCAGCATTCAGCACTGAGATCCAGGGCACAGCTCTTCCCTTCCCACACCTATATTTTTTGGGGGCTCTGTAGTGGCTCCAGGTCCAGCTCCCATCATTGGCTGCACAACAGTATGACACACAGGCAGACACCAAAAAGCAGCTGTGTCACTCTCAATTAATATTTCTGTCTGGGAAGAAGATCTGTTCATTTACACAAGGACCATGGCTCAGCCACAGACAACATCCAAAAAGACGTAAGCCAGGGAAAAAACAGCAAGAGCTACACCATGACTTGGCACAAAATCTGGTCATGGGACATGAAACTCACTCTCAGTTTAAATGATTAACTAAGACTTCCATTCAATTCTTGGACTACCCAGTTACTTAAATTGGAAGTGCCTTTGTTGGTGCAGGTGTTTACCCTTATGCATCCACATGACATTTGCAGTCCTGCCTAGACAGGCCAAGAGTGAAATTATGTGATGGAAAACACCCTTCTTCCTGGGTACAGGGGACACCCATGCAAAGCTGATGATTTAGGGAACTGATGTTACCACTGCCTGTAACAGGCAGAAGCCAAAGCTGCTCAGGCCAGGCGAAAAAGCCCAATAAGCACTCAACTGCACTGCCAGGCATGCAAATGTCCCTGCAACTTTGATCTGAGTTGTCAAACCATTGACATTTCACGGACCAAAGCCCTTCAAATCACACAGAAATGTACTTCACCTCCCTCAGTGGATTTTGGATCAGACCTTACTGAACACATAAAGCTGGCCATTTACTTTGATGTTTGATAAATTTCCTTCTCTTTGAGGTGTGTATTTTAATAATTTAGCCAAATAGGCACATGTACTGCCAAGTACATTCTTTTCATGCAGCAAGAAAGTATTTCTGGTGCTGAAAAGGAACCCATTTGCTGTGAACTTCATATATCTACTCTCACACAGAGTACAGCTTTCCTCAGGTGCAGTACAAGGGCTGAGACAGTTAACTACAAATCCAACCCAGCTAGACACACAAGGTTCTTTCCAGAAAAAGAAACAGCTTCACTCTCTACCTTTTCCCCATTTATTTATTTAAAATTAATTGGTATTTTTTTCCTTCTGATTTTCTGCCAGAGATATAGTCCTAATCTAAAATTTAAACCTAAACCTCAGCTTGGCCACCTATTTTTAATCTTGATGTGAAATCAGTGGTTCCATCAAATCAGGTTTTGAAAACTATACAAGCAAGACCAAGATATGAGGCAAGAAAGAATGATATTAATATGCAGAGACCCTCAGGAAGTAGTTTTCTTTACTTTCGCTCAGAAAGGAGAGAGCAATCAGGTAAAAATGCTACAGAGTTTTGAGCTCTTCTCGCACATACTTACGACGCTGTCTGAAACTGAAATTTCGATGAAAATTAAAAACAGCCTTATTTTTCTACTAGAGTTTCATACTGAAAATAGACCTCTTTTAAAATATTATTTCTACTGATTTTCATGTGAAAGCAATCAGTTCAGTATATTTCCAACCATACTGTTTTCTCAAAAAGGATTAAGTCACAAGGTGTCCAAAAACAAAACAGTGAAAATTAAATTGACCAAATTAAATTCCATTTAACTGTGCAATTGCCAATTCTAGTTCAGTGCTAAACACCTAAATCAAGCCTCAAAGTAGCACTGAAAACTAAGTCAAGATCCCAAGTGTACTGAAGTTCAACTGAAATCATGGCAACTGTGCCGTAATTCCAGCTGAATGCTTATACACACAAGCTGCTATCTCTGATGGCAGAAAAAACTCCACCTAATGGTGGAAATTGTTAAAGAAAACTGGAAGTATATATTAACTATGTTCAGAGTGTGATGAGGGAAGTTGCTTTGGTGAGAAGCAATTAAACTGAAATTGAGATCAAATACAACATGTAGAAACATGTTTTTGTTAGTCATTGTCAAGCAAGTGTGGTGCACGTGCTTCAAAAAGACCAATGAACATCTAATGATTAAGATTCAGGCTTCTCCTTTCTACTACTAACTTCAGCTAACAGCCTGAACTCCTGATCAGGAGAAGCATCACCAGTGTAAGGCCGTGAATGCATGTAAATCAGGCCACTTTTTATGCTCTGGAGTCTGGACGAGGTTTCAGAGAACATGTATGACAGGATTAGATTTGAAAGGGCTTCATTTTTGCAGATAAAAGAAAGTGTAATACACGTGCAACATTTAACAGCTTTAGCTAGTCCTCCCCCATATTACTCTTGCTCTGTGCACATCCACAGTGTCTGCAATAACGGCACTATTTCCCAAAACTGTTCTCAAAGGTGTCTTAAAGAAAATCAGGCAATTTGGAATCTTATATATAATGTTGAGTCTGAATGTACTGTTTGTATTAGAGAAGATGGTCCCAAAGGGAAGATCAGTTCAGATGAATGTTGGGTGTCCAGCTTGCAGAGCCCAGTTGTCAGATCCAGGAGGCTGCTGCAAGTCAAGTTTTCCTCAAGAACCTGACAAAAAGTCTTTATCAAAGTCAGGAACAGTGACATTGTTCAGCTCACATTCCCCCCTTGGAAACTGCTGTTGCTTATCACTTCAGCTGTGGAGTGACTGCACTTCAATGCAGCAGATGTATGAAAGGTGACAGAGTAAATTTGGGCAGGGTGTGCACACAGCCTGAGTGCTGTGCTCCTGATGCAGTCTCCTGAAAGGAAACACTTTCAGCTCCATCACTGCAGCCATTTGCAGCTTTTTTGGATGATGCCCTGATAAATACCACACAGAAAAGCTCTGCATTGAATATGAGTGGGCTCTCTCTGCCTCCAGCTTCTAGGTCCAGTCAAATAAAAGAGAGTAAGATCAAAATGACTAAATTTTAGGCCCTTAAACCATAGTAAAACACCATTTGCAGCAGAACTGGTACAATTCTACTATTCAAGACCTGAGCAGAGACAGGTCTAGGGAGCATGAGCCAACCAGAGAGAATCTACATTAATGTCTTGACCAGCCCTAAAGAGATGCAAAAATGTGGCAGTAAAGGTTTCATGCTGCCCACTATATGGTTTCTTGTCGTTAGAAAGAAGTGAATGACAGACCCCAATGAAGCCACTGTGAAGATTCTGTGAAATAATTTTGTGGGTATTCACCCTGTGGTGAGTGACTTGTTTCTCCTGTTTATTTTGTGAAATAAACTGCTCACTTACTTAGATGGGGAAGAATAAGGGAGTCCAGGCCAGATGTGCATTTTCTGCCTGTAAAGATGATTATAAGGAGATTAATAAATCTGAGTTTTCTTCACAGGTCTCTGCCTAGCTGTATCATAGAGACCTGCATCTTAGATCAGGGTTATAAAAAGACTAGCAATCCATTTCCTAAAGATTCAATTCACCTCTCTGCAGAGATTCTGGACACTGACTCTGTCTTACTTATGCCTATTCTTGATGTCTTAGAAAACCAGTGACCCTGTGCTAACTGTTTGCAAAAGGATGCACATCACACTTGAAAGGTACATACTACAGGGAATTTGCCAATGTGCAACTGTCTCTTGAACTGCTCTCATCAATTTTGCAAAGAGAATTGCAATTATATTAGCAAATTCTCTATATGAAGGTTCTAGAATTTATTTGAAAAGTATTTTCCTTTAAAAAAAAGTTATAGTTCATTGTTTAAGAAACAAAGAATGTCACACTTAAATCATGTTTCCATTACATTTTCTGAGACTGCAAGAGTTTAGTAGGATCTGAAGAATATATTTTATTAGACCTTATATTCAAGTTTTGTTGTCATTCCCAACATACCTCTATTACATTGATGGAAAAATATGTTCTCTATTGCCAAGTGTTGTGTGGTAGATGAAGTGTCTGTTCTATATGTAGAACTGAGAGCCTTAGAAAGTATGGTTGCTGTTACAGTCAGCCTTACTTCAGGTCAGAGCAAGGAAAAATATTCACAGCAAGACCTCAGTTCAATTTTTTCCTCCCTTGAAGAACATATGTGCTGTAATAAATGACAAATTAAACCTTAATTAACTAAATGTTGCTTGCCTCCCACATAAAGGGTGCAAACACACTTTGTAACTCACTCCAGGGTGTCTTCTGGGGTGTTGGCAGAGGATCTTCTCACTTTGTTTTCTTTGCCTTGGTGGTTGGGAAAAGTGGTGTCCCTTTGATGGGCAGTGCCACAGGTCTGGGAAAATTCATAATCGATTAACCCCTAGTTTGTGAGAGAGACAATTCAAAATTAACTTTCCATGAGAGGGAAGAAGGGGAGCATCATCCTTCCCTGAAATGTGCTGCTACCTGGTAAGCAGTGTTAAGGACAATAGTTCCTTTAAAGGATCAGGCCAACTTCCTGACCATTTCAGTTTTAACTCCTATAACAATGACAAGGCTGCCCAGAATGAGAGATCAAAAGCTCTGTAAAATTAGGTTGTGTGAGTGTTTGGCTTAAGGCAGCAGGGTAGCTTTAACTAGCTGTTGAGGACTGTGACCATGGCTGAAAAAGTCCTGAACTGAATTGAGATCAAGTCCAACCCCTCTTCTGAAAGCAGCCAAACTCCTGCCCCCAGAAACTGACTTTCCATTTTAAAGTGACGAGCAGTGCCAGAGGTACTCTGCCCTTCTAGCTTGAAAAAGCTGGGGTTTGCAGTATACACCTTTCCAAAAACAGAGGAAAATAAAAGACAATAAATCAATCCCTTANAAAAGCATAAGAGGAAAGAAATGTCTTAGGGAAAGGGAGCTTTACAAATAATACTCTTTCATCTTTCCATCCTACTTTTTCCATCTCCGTATTCTGTCCCAGATAATTTAGCCAATTGGTCAATTAAATCCAAAGGGCAGATAAGGGCCTTGGAAGTACAAAGAAAGTATTAATGCCACAAAAATCACTAACTGGGAGGAAGAGCCATTATTTTTGTCCTCAGATGAGAGTTAGTTAGCAAGGAAGTGCTACCTCACTAAGTGCAAACTTTTAAATGCCCCATCACAGGAAAGACTGCTCTCCAGGCATTTGCTCCTCTCCAGGCATTCCAGTCAAACAATTCCCACACACACCACTGACATATACAAGGGTCTGCTGTGCACACTAATAAATAAATTTTTTCTGCCTTCTGGAAATATGCCTGTATATTATGAAAAGCTTCTCAGTAGGAAATATAAATCTATGCATTGTAAAGATGAATGGTTAAGAAGAAAACCATCTGTTCAAGATGCAGGACCCTAGGCACAATTAGATATTTGATCTGAATCACCAAAATTCTGCTTCAGTTTGTGTGACAGCAAATCAGGTGTGCATGAGTTGGGTTTGCTCAGAGATTAAAGTGAAAAGGGCATAAAATGGGATTTAATAACCCTGGTACGGAACTTCTGAAGAAATCAAAAAATCATGAATTTATAATGCATTTTTAACCAAGAGATACGTGTTTTCTTTAAACGTTTAACTAGAGCAAGTTCCAGGCAAAAACTCTGAGGAAAACAGTGTATACTGTGAGGACTGATATCCTGAAAATAATTATTTCTCTGTTTCTTCTCAGAAGTCATGACATTTGCCTATATACTGTCCTTTGTTTCTGTCATCTGAGCAGCAACTCTCACCTCAGAGGCACTGCAGCATTCAGACAGATGAAGCAACAACCCACATCTGCAGGGGTAGTGGGTTTTTTCTTGGAGGAGAAGAGTGGCTACCACTTCACAGAAGTCACTGCAGACACAAACGTGATACTGAATCACTGGGTGTCACTCTTCCTTCTTTCCTATTGTTTTTATTTCCTATTATTTTTTATGTTTAATAAGGATATGTGAGAACTGTTGGTCTGCTTGGATTTCAGCATCAAGAACAGACTTCATGAGCAGGTCTTTGAGAAGAATCACAACCTTAGAAATTGAACAGGATGTTAATGGGTTTTAGGATTCACAAGATCATAATGGAAGTTGAGCTCTGCCATCCCCCACCCCATGCTTAGACGAGTGATTGCCTCCTAAAGTAGCCTACAGAATGCAGAAGACTCCAACCCATCAGCAAAGGACCCGACACTTCAAAGGCTACCAAGGACAAATAAATAAATCCATTTCCATCACCAGAGAAAATGCTAGCTGTGGATCAAGAAATGAGAGTGCTGACATAAACTTTCTTTGCAAATTGGCACAGTGTGGTCAGCTGTTTGCTGTTCTTGGATGTGGCTTTGCTCTTCTCTCCACAAGCCCAGGATTTATACAAGGAGATCTGATGATGGGTCGTGGAATCAGGGAATAGAAGGGAATCAAGTTGCACAGACCAGGAGCATGGGGTGTCTGGAACAATCATGTCCACAAGGCACTTCAGATGCACAGTGTTACTCAGGTCAGCAGCAAACTGTCACAACCAGTAAACTGCAGAAATCATGAGGCTTGAACAAGATAATTAAGAAAAATAATTGATGGAGACAGGAAAAGAGCAAGACCTGATTTTGATTACTTGTCTTCATACATACCTGATTTCATTGAAGATGTCCCTGCTCATTGGAATGGGTTTGAATTAGATGACCTTTAAAGGTCCCCTCCAATCCAAACTGCTCTATGATTCTCTGATATGTGTATCAGAGGATCTATCTTTGGGCAAGGGAGATATTTGCAGAGGGGGTACAAAATGAAGGGGCCCAATTTCCAGCATTTCTTGCCACCATATGCTAAAGAACCTCATCGTGTACACTTCACTCTGTGCTGCAGAGCTGAATACATAAATCTCATTCATATTTTTGGCAAGTAACCTGCACTGTGTTAAACCAATTTGATGGTTTAGCCTGCAATTGAGATTTCTGTGTAAAAACTTATTTTCTGTTCAGCTTTTACACAGTAGCTTTAGTCACAATTTATGTTTTTCTGTCAACAAACAGCCATTAATTTCTTGCAGTTACAGTCAATACCTGATGTCATTCTTCCCCCTTTATGCTTGTGCCTGACATTCCCTTATTCTATTCATGGCTTTTATGCTGCTTGTGCAGCAATGTAGACAAACATTAAATCAAGCAAAATATTAAAATGTAAAATAACAAGAATTTTAAAACAGAAACATGACAATAAAACTGAGACAGAACTCTTTCATAAACTTTAAGAAGAGGGAAAAAAAGAGCAAGTACCTGAAAACAATGTCTCTGCAAGAATTGTGCACCTACCCAGCTGGCAGGTAGTGGGTCAGATTCCTTCCAATGCAGATCTTCACATGGGGACATCCTCCATCAGGGAAATGTGTAGATGTTTCAGTTTTTCTGAGCCATTTAGTTAGGAGAAGTGTTTCTCCCACAGTGATGATGCAGAAACCTCAAAACACTAGAAGAAGGATTTCTCCACTCTTCAGATTGATGGTTAGTCCAGCTGGTTCACTAAATAGTGAGAAATCTTTGAAAAAGATTTGCTTACAGAAAAAAAATTCAAGATAATTAATATGCAGTTTGATTTTAAAAAATCCCCCAAACTTTTCTGCTTCACTTCAAGCCATTTTAAATAACTTCTCCAAACACAAAATCTCATAATGGATATCCAAATCCTTTCAGATGATATGTTGTGAGAAAGGTGAGTTTTATTAAGTTTTGAAATAATCTTCCTCACTATTGAAAATGGTGCTGAGCAAGGAAAAGCTTTGGTGTGACAAACTGGTGTGTGAGACATGTACTACAAGGCTGTTTTGGGGAAAGCTCAGATGAAGGTAATGTGAACTGAGAGAAAACAGAATGCTTAAAATTATGTGAGGTCACAAAAACTTCAACACCTGACAAGTTTATGAAAAGGGATTCAGGAAGCTTGGCAGTCTACTAAGAAGGAAAACAATATGTCAAGAATTTAAATGGGAAATAAAATCAATCCACTGACAGAACTTTGGATTTCAAATGAACTGAGCACTGTGGGATTTATAAAGAAAAAAATAGAGGTTTGCATTCAGGACACCATTGAATACGCAGCTACTGTTCAAATGTTAAACACCCTGTCTGTAACTTTTGCATATTAATCTTTGTTACAAAACCACATAGTCTTGACTTACATTCTATGACATAACTCATTGCTTGGCTAAGGCACCCATTAATAAAATATGGAACTGTCACAAATAATAGGCTAGTGTTCTCTGCATTCTTACTTCTAACAAGCACATTTGACAACAACTTTAAAACTTTAATTGAATAGAGAATAGCTATAAAAGTTCCCCAAATATTTTTTGTTTTGTTTCTAAGCAAAACATTTCTAAGTAAAACTAAAATTAGTAAGTATTTCCAAATGCTTTAATCATGGACAGTTTCAGTTCTCTGGAAGAACTTTCTAGAATATACATCACAATTTAGAAGCTTAAATAAAATAGTAAAAACTGGTACTTTCATTCAGAGTAATCTTTATAAAGTTTCTGCTCTTTCAATGGAATATATTTTACATTTCACTGCTACTGTCAGACAGACACCTCTGCATGGAGGAGCAGAAGGGTTCAGCATTGCACAGGTTTGCTTTAACAAGCAAAAACTGTAGAAGGACACACATGGAGTTAATTGAGACAGCACAAGGTGTCCTCAGTCAGCTCAAGCTCTGAAAACAATGTTTATTCTTTTTGGTTCTTGGTTTTACCTGTATCTATTCCACTTAAGCATCCTCTTTCTTTATAAAGAAGCTTTCTAAAGTAATATCAGGAGGAACAATAAAATCGACTTTTCTCTGAAATGTCTGATATAAGAGAGACTACACCAAGAAATTAGCGCTAAAAGGACAGAAATTACATGATTACGTAAGTACTGATTTTAATGCAAACCTCTTCAACACTGAGACTGTTTGAATTTTGTTTAATTATTTGTACATATTCTAATCCTATTTTTATTTGAACGTCTGGATATAGCTGGGTGAGCTGTAAGATAAGCTGAGCCTGGAAATATTTTTGAATGTCAGAATGTTTGATATTCTGCTGAAATTTCCATTATCAGCTTGCTTCTTTCTTTCCTGCCTTGAAACCTCTTGGTTTCTTGACTGCCATCCTTTCCTATGCCATCCATGATTATGCTGGAGGCTGAGGGCAGAGAAGAATGAATGGGAATTTCCAAGGACCCAGGAAATCACTCAGTAGAGGAGAGGGATAGTTGCAGAGTGTAGGCAGCAAGGAGAAAAGAGCTCTCCAAAGACTGAGATGAGATGAGATGAGATGAGATATGAGATGCCATGGAGAACTGGACAGCCAGTCTGCAGGGGGATAGATGTGCTGAGAAGTACAGGGGAGGGGACAACTGGGAGCAGGAAAAGGTGCTCAGATACTATAGAACACTGAGAGTGATGTGGGAAAGAAGAAAAAAGCTTCTCTCTGTTCATAAAGAAGACACCTAATGGTCTGATGATGGTTAGGCAGTGTGACATAAGCATTTCATGGAACCTGCAGGATTTTCAAAACAATCAACATTTCATACAAGATTACTGAAAAATACTGAAATAATTTCCTAAATAAAATGGGGATTCTAACAGTTTTTTCCGTGATTATTTCATTCAATGAATAAGTAACTTTGGCAGAGAACTGGAGGGATAGAGATCTTGCTACAAGTCTCACTGCAGTAGGTTCAGACAGTTCCAGGCAGTCTCCAGACTTGTGCTGATGATCTCTGACACAGCAGTGAATATGTGAGAGAAATCACTCTGCAGGCACCAAGGTCAGTGAAGAAGCAGAGGAAGGAGGTGCTCCGGAGACTGGGGTGGAGATTCCCCTGCAGGCCCTGGTGAAAGGCTGTCCCTCTGCAGCCTGTGGAAGTCCATGCAGGCTGTGGAGCAGGTGCGTGCCCAAGAGCAGGCTGTGACCACATGGGAAGCCCATGCTGGAGCAGTCTCACCTGCAGACCCAAGGAGATAGCAGCCCACATTAGAACCCACTGGTAGAACTTGTGACCCTGTGAGGGACACACAGGAGCAGTTTGTGAAGAACTGCAGCCCATGAGAAGGACTCACACTGGAGAAGCTTGTGGACAATGGTCTCCCATGGGAGTGACCCCATGCTGGACCTGGGGAGGGACTCCTATCCCTGAGGAGAAAAGCAGCAGCAGAAACAACATGTGATGAACTGACAGTAATGCCCATTCCCTGTCTCCCTGCACCACTGGGGGAAGGAGGTAGAAAATTGGAAAGAAAGTTAAGCCTGGGAAGAAATGAGGGGTAGGAGAAGATGTTTTTAAAAATTGTTTTACTTCTCATTATTACAAACCACAACCAGAGAATGATAAATTCAACTTACATCTTTAAGTCAAGTCTGTTATGCCCATTACTCTATTTGGTGAGTGACCTCCCCATAGCCATACTACAAATTATAACCTTTTGTTATATTTTGTTTCCCCTGTCCTGTTGAGGAGGGGAGTAATAGTGGCTTTGGTGGGCACCTGTCATTCAGGCAGGGTCAGACCACCACAAAGGACATGGTCCTTCAAACTGAATGGAGAAAGCTGTAAATAGCTTTGCTTCAGACCTTAAGTCTTTTGGCATTTGACAGAGAATATCTGCTCTGGGCCACTGGCTTATATGCATCATGTAAAAACAGAACTGAAACTGGAGGTCTTGATTATGTTTATACACATATTCAATTAGGCTGTTTACATTTCTTCATGTAGAATTAAAAAAAAAATTTGAAATTTTACCTTTTTGCTCCCTAATCATGGAGAAAATAACTGCTGATGCTAAAATTTCTCTAGGGATGAGAAATGCAATCCTCCCAACTGTTTTGCTCCTAGATGCTATTTGTTCGCACCAAATAGGGTTTTGGTAATATCTCCTGCAGCAGAAGTGTTCTGCAGCTGAATGGTGCCAGGACTGCTTGTAGGTGACATTTAGGAAAGCAGGAATAACAATCAGTGGAGTCACTAGAGATGGCACACAGGGAAGGAGCAGGGCTGCTCCCCTCCAGCAGGGCACTCACCTCTTTCAGAATGGATTGAGCCACACAAAGCAGGTGATCACAAGGCTGGGAACGGACAATGAAAGATTCACAAAGGATGAAAGGTAAGGAAATTAATTACCAATGTAATTTTAGAGAAGTCACAAGGTCAGCTGGTGAGACTTCATGCACTCAATAATTAGCAGGAGAAAGTGTAAATATTTCTGTCTTGCTTTCTCTCTTCTCATCTCTCTTTAGGACCTTTGTCCTACTATTCTGAGTTTCAACCAACACCCACAGTAACTGTCCAAATATACTGTACGTATTACAAAAGATGATAAAACAGGGAAAAAAGTATGCATATGATGAAAAAAAGTCTATTTCTTTGTCTCTACTAAGCCTTTAAAACTGGAACTAGTTAACACACCTATAACCCTGCTACCATTGTGTGTGAACTTCTTCCAACTAAGCCTAACTAGTAGGCTTGGTTCTCAAGTTATCTCTTTCAGAAACAGTACATGGGTCCCAAGACTTTCTAAAAACACTGTGTTATTTTAAAGTATCTTCTCAAGAGAAGGAAGCAGTATTCCACTTTATTGAATATCCTTTTTAGGCTATGTTGCATGTGTTAGAAATTTCTCCTGAGCATCAGGGAGATGGCAACAGCCCAACCCCTCAAGTGTGGGTTAATCAAGTTGGGACATTAAGCCCTTCCTATTAAATCATTCTGCTTTTCAGGAGAAGACTGTGTGCGCTGAAATAGAGTGTCAGAATGGAACTACAAGTTAGCCCATTTCCCAGGGGAGTCCTGGGAGCCTGTCTGTTTTGTAGAGACTGCATGGGTGTGTTATCTAATAAATGTCTTAGAGAAAAAAACACGAAAGAAGATGTTAGAGTTGGATGCAGTAATGCAATCATGTTCCTTAGCTTGCAATTGCACACAGGCTGATGAAGAGCACCTAACTTTTGCACAAGGTCTGGTTCTGCAGAGGTGCAGGAGGCCAGCTTGACAAACTGAGCACACACAGGTTCAGCTGGAGAAGAAAAGCCATGGTAGGTTCTGTTGCATGCAACTTCTGTCAAGTTATTCAGGACAGCCAAGAATAAAACTGACAAAAGAACGTTGGGGGAATACGGCAAAGATGCATCCAACACTACATATGTATGTAGAATACTTCGGCAAACCATGGATTTAAAGTCATTGGCATTAAAGGCTGAATTCTCAGGAGTACTTAGTTTGCTTTATCTATTTTATAATAAATGTAACAAACCAGCAATTGTAAGTACTAAATTGGAGAAAACATGCAGTTTAGTTTCATAAGCCTAGTACAGCTCTGTGAAGAAAAAAAGTTGATGGAAAACACACAGAAGGAGACTAAGAGTTAAAATACAATTCTGGTACAAGAACAAGTGAATATAAGCCACTATAGGTTTACTTTAAAAGAAATTTATAGGTCTTATAACCAATGGAGGTGTGATGATCTGGAACAGTCTTCCAGTAAAAATAATCTGTGGGAGAATCTATCCCACTTTCAGTTGGAACACAGTAGGCTTCAGAAAGATTTGAAATGTTTTGATGACAGCAGCAAANACAGAACTGAAACTGGAGGTCTTGATTATGTTTATACACATATTCAATTAGGCTGTTTACATTTCTTCATGTAGAATTAAAAAAAAAATTTGAAATTTTACCTTTTTGCTCCCTAATCATGGAGAAAATAACTGCTGATGCTAAAATTTCTCTAGGGATGAGAAATGCAATCCTCCCAACTGTTTTGCTCCTAGATGCTATTTGTTCGCACCAAATAGGGTTTTGGTAATATCTCCTGCAGCAGAAGTGTTCTGCAGCTGAATGGTGCCAGGACTGCTTGTAGGTGACATTTAGGAAAGCAGGAATAACAATCAGTGGAGTCACTAGAGATGGCACACAGGGAAGGAGCAGGGCTGCTCCCCTCCAGCAGGGCACTCACCTCTTTCAGGATGGATTGAGCCACACAAAGCAGGTGATCACAAGGCTGGGAACGGACAATGAAAGATTCACAAAGGATGAAAGGTAAGGAAATTAATTACCAATGTAATTTTAGAGAAGTCACAAGGTCAGCTGGTGAGACTTCATACACTCAATAATTAGCAGGAGAAAGTGTAAATATTTCTGTCTTGCTTTCTCTCTTCTCATCTCTCTTTAGGACCTTTGTCCTACTATTCTGAGTTTCAACCAACACCCACAGTAACTGTCCAAATATACTGTACGTATTACAAAAGATGATAAAACAGGGAAAAAAGTATGCATATGATGAAAAAAAGTCTATTTCTTTGTCTCTACTAAGCCTTTAAAACTGGAACTAGTTAACACACCTATAACCCTGCTACCATTGTGTGTGAACTTCTTCCAACTAAGCCTAACTAGTAGGCTTGGTTCTCAAGTTATCTCTTTCAGAAACAGTACATGGGTCCCAAGACTTTCTAAAAACACTGTGTTATTTTAAAGTATCTTCTCAAGAGAAGGAAGCAGTATTCCACTTTATTGAATATCCTTTTTAGGCTATGTTGCATGTGTTAGAAATTTCTCCTGAGCATCAGGGAGATGGCAACAGCCCAACCCCTCAAGTGTGGGTTAATCAAGTTGGGACATTAAGCCCTTCCTATTAAATCATTCTACTTTTCAGGAGAAGACTGTGTGAGCTGAAATAGAGTGTCAGAATGGAACTACAAGTTAGCCCATTTCCCAGGGGAGTCCTGGGAGCCTGTCTGTTTTGTAGAGACTGCATGGGTGTGTTATCTAATAAATGTCTTAGAGAAAAAAACACGAAAGAAGATGTTAGAGTTGGATGCAGTAATGCAATCATGTTCCTTAGCTTGCAATTGCACACAGGCTGATGAAGAGCACCTAACTTTTGCACAAGGTCTGGTTCTGCAGAGGTGCAGGAGGCCAGCTTGACAAACTGAGCACACACAGGTTCAGCTGGAGAAGAAAAGCCATGGTAGGTTCTGTTGCATGCAACTTCTGTCAAGTTATTCAGGACAGCCAAGAATAAAACTGACAAAAGAACGTTGGGGGAATACGGCAAAGATGCATCCAACACTACATATGTATGTAGAATACTTCGGCAAACCATGGATTTAAAGTCATTGGCATTAAAGGCTGAATTCTCAGGAGTACTTAGTTTGCTTTATCTATTTTATAATAAATGTAACAAACCAGCAATTGTAAGTACTAAATTGGAGAAAACATGCAGTTTAGTTTCATAAGCCTAGTACAGCTCTGTGAAGAAAAAAAGTTGATGGAAAACACACAGAAGGAGACTAAGAGTTAAAATACAATTCTGGTACAAGAACAAGTGAATATAAGCCACTATAGGTTTACTTTAAAAGAAATTTATAGGTCTTATAACCAATGGAGGTGTGATGATCTGGAACAGTCTTCCAGTAAAAATAATCTGTGGGAGAATCTATCCCACTTTCAGTTGGAACACAGTAGGCTTCAGAAAGATTTGAAATGTTTTGATGACAGCAGCAAAATCATTTTCTTTGCCCAGGATATCAGGTAGTTTCCCCTCCAATATTTTACAGCCATGCTGGCAGGCAGTGTTAAATGAAGAGAGGTGTCAGGCCCTTTGAGAGCAGCAGCAGGACATACACGCCACACAAGGAGCTGCATCTCTGCTGCATTTCACTATCGCAAACTTTTGGTGCTCCTGACACCCTAAGTGATCCATATACCTGTTGTCTGGTGCAGAGTTGCTCAGCACACTCAGCCATCCCCTTCTGAAGCAAGGGAGGAAGCAGGCACGTGACATCTCTCCTCCAAACTCATTTCATTCAAAATTGAGGAATAAAGAAGAAAAAAACCCAAAGAAATAAACCCCACAGTTCCCACCTCCCTTCCATATTGTGATTTCTTCTGTTTTTTCCTATCTGACTGTAAAAAAAAATCTGGTTTTTGAGTGAAGGCTTTAATTTCTAACAATGTTTTTGTATTTAAAATTAGAAGAGTTTTATATTCTTGGAATTAAAGAAAGCAGAATGGCTGGCATTTATGGGCTACTCTTCTGCACTCTTGTAGCTTGGCATTAATTGTAAAGAAATCACACATACTGTGACAAACTGAAATTATCTCCAGGGTGTTCATCTGTCAAACAAGTTGATTCCCATCTCATCTGCTTTCTGAATGAGATATGAAAATGAGTCTGCTACATTACCTCTGCTGTCAAAGGAGAGGATGGATTCAACCCCCTTTAAAGTGACAGTGAACTTTTTGCTGTCTCTGTCTGAAGAGTTTGACTTTATCTGCAGGGAATTAACCTTATCGCAAAGTATACAAGGAGATACGTCCAAAAGATTTTCAAAGTTGGTCCTCTGGGCCTAAAGCAAAATTTCATTTAACTTTTAGCTCATATCTGCCTTCTTGAAGTTTTCTGATTCAATTGATTGTGAAAGATGTCTGATTGACAGCACTGTTTGGGGAGAGACAAGGTCCCAGAATACCTTAAGCACTTGTTTTAAGCACAAGATTAGAATTCAGCAGATTGCACAGTGAAAGAGGACAGAGATGCCAATGTTCTTGGGGAGGAGGAAAAATTAGGAACCAGCTGTGACAAAGACCACTTGAAAAAGTGAATACAAAGCCATTGCTATCCAGCATGAGACTGAACAGATGAACTGAATATGAGGTAAATTCTATTTCTTTGCTCTATACCAAACCTTTACTCAGTCTTTTGTTTTTTGCATATTTTCTTATTCAGCTATCAAAGTTCCTGTCAGCTTATCATCCTCCTCATAAAATCTCTAATACCTTCCAGAAGCAATGGAGCATCCAGATCATTTTAACACAAACTGGAACCTACTGCCGTTTCCATTTTCCTGTGTCTGACATGCCAGCTTTTCTGTCCATTCTTTCTATCTCTTTCATGTTGCATATTCAGCTTGTGCTTCTGCAGACTGGGACCTATCAAGGCAGGGATCTTCCTGTCTTCCTAAGATGCCACATTCATACCTACAGCACAACAAGTATGCAGAAAGTCGTTCCTCCAGCTCTGAATTCACAGCTATAACTTTTTGAGGGTGCCTGGTGGGCAGAGATCTAAACCCTGGTGATATTGGAGACAGAGTAAATAATTATCTGAATATTCATAAATCTTTGTGATGGAT